>PVJL010014314.1:0-28531 GCA_004026885.1 Lyroderma lyra | reverse complement strand
CACACACACACACACACACGGTCGTGTGCTCCACACTGCTGGCAGCGGAGGGGAGCGCACGTTCTGAGAGCTTCATTCCGGCTGGTCTCTGAGGCCCAGCGGGAGGGCGGGCTGAGAGGTGGGACAGCCCCTGGGAGGGAGGGGACTCAGGCAGATGGGGGAGCACGCGCTCCCATGTGGAATGCGCACCCATGTCGTTGGCCCACACTTGCAGGGAAAGTACCTTGTGTTTTAAAATTTTAATTCCAATGTTTATTTCTTTATATGTAGGTCCTTGAGTTTTGCATCATAAAGGAATTTCAGCATTTATTTTTTTAAAGATTATGGTACAAGGCGTTGGTTGGTACAAGGCGATGGATCACTTTTAACTCACAAGCATAAATAAAAGAGTTAAAAACATGTATGCAGAGATGGAGTTGATTCTACCCCTGTAGAACGCGCATCCTTATTTTCCCTCACGAATTTGGGCAAAAAATAAAGTGCACTATGTACAGCCAGACACGGTAACTGCCAGGAGGAAGAGGAGGAGGAGGGATGGGGAGAGCAGTGATGAGTGGTGGCCAATGGTTCTCCCCTGGGACCCTTCCCTCTCAAGGTCATGGTGCAGTGGAGGAGAGGGAGCCCTGGTGCAAGAGCCAAGGCCCCTCAAGGCCGGTGGTCACCATTGTCACGGACAACGGTGACCTCCGAATGAGGCTGATTTCTCCCAGGGCTCTCTGCCCGAGCCCGGCCACATCCCCTCCACTGTGACAGCCCACCCCAGGGCAGTGAATGCTGAAGCATGTACAACAGTACACAGACATTTGGAAATGTCAATAAAACAGAATAAAAGAAAACCGTTAATCTCACAGAAATAGTTGAACATAATCTATAAAAGGAGAGAGTTGCACGTCTAGTTATTTGCCTCTTGGAGGGACTGTGCAACTTCACTCTGACGAACGTGATCGCAGGTGTCGTTAGCCAGTCAAACCATTTTGTAAATTCTGAACAGATGCCGAAAAGTGCCTCCAGACACCTACAAATGCTCTCCATCTAGGATCGTAAGGTGACGAATGAAAGTCTCTGCCAAAGGGATTTCAATGAAAAATATGATTTATGTCCTCCTGAAAGATACATCATAAAATATTCAAATCTCATCTTTTATAGAATCAGCCATGTATGTGATCGATACTCAGTGAAAACAAACCAAGATTCTCCACCTCATTACTTGGTTCACATGCTTCGAGCATGAAACCCAGGTGGACTCTGACGAAGGTAGTTGCAACAACGAGCGATGTACCCCAATATCCCAGCGTGGGGACCGGTCGGGACAGCAGCCCCGGCGCGGCGTGCGTTTCCGAACGGTGTTGCCATGGCTCCCTGGTGCCGGCCAAGCACCCATTCATTCTCATTTCAGACAGAACAGAAGGACGGGGGTTGGGAAAGGCCGGAATGACGGAACAATGCTTCATGACTGCACCTAACGCTCAACTAGCTTTGTTTACATTCTGTACATGGACATAAATAAACACCAATTTTCCAGAGATTTCCAAAGCATTGATAGTTTGGGGCTTTAACTCCTGACAAGGTTTTTTTTTTTCTCCAAAACCTTTAACTTTCCGTGAAGTCCTGCTTGGAGTACTAGGAAAATGAGGCTGCAGGCCTGGGGACACAAAGTGTGAGAGGACTTCTGGGACGCTCGGGACCTAGGGAGATGGGGACTTGAAATTCCCACCAGGGAAGTAGGATCTGGCCTCCAGGGTGGCTAACCGCTTCAGAAAAAAGCGTCACCTATGAGGAACAGAGGACAGGAATGTCCTCTTAGGTTACAGAGAGCACAAGGGTCCCAGTGACTCCTGTGCCTGTTCTGAACCTTCCCCAGCAGGGGACAACCCTGAGCTCCAGGATCTACGCCAAGTGGCCCAGGCCCAGAGGCCAGGAAGAGAGAGTGAAACCCTTCTCGGATAAACTGACCGAACTCAAAAGAGCACGTGTCATTGAAACGCCGGTCCCAGCTGGACCGAGGGGAGGAATTCCAAGGGGACCACAGATGTGAGGGACATGGAACCTGTCATTGTCCTACGAAGACACCTGCAGCTCAGCGTCGTGAATGTAACGCCAGTATCTGAATACGTTTTCACGTACTGGAGGCACCAAAGCAAGGTCTCCCCACTTTAAGAGACGGCATCTATGTTATTAGATCGACGCTGTTGGTCACCACTGTGAGCGCCTCTTGTCATTGCAGACGTCACCGTGACTTGCACTCGCCTTTTGTTACCGGCATGTGTCGAGGATTGCAATGCCGAGGCAGCTCCTGCCCCCAAACGTGTTTGCATGTGCTCGGCACCCTCTGCCCACGAACCCACTGGAGACCACGTGAGAACAATGGTTCTCGTGCGTTTCCCTTCGTGTCAGACGCACACAGAAGCCCAGAGCTTGCCACGCTGTGGCTCTGCGTGAACACTCCGCCTCCCTTACGGGACACGGCACACGTCAGCTGCCACGCACAGCCCGGTCCCTCTTCCGTGACCCAGACCTCTGTGTGTGCAGGCTCAGAGACTTCGTCCGGGAGTGCTAGTTCTTGCCCGCTCTATCCGAACCCCGTCGCAGAATCCAGCCCACCTTAATTCAACTGCACGCTCGGCAATAACACAAAAAGGGCCACCGGCCTGCACCACGCCACTCCCACCACAATGGAGTCGGTGGGTGGGTGGATTGGAAAACTAGCCAGGGTTGGCGTGCAGCAGTCCTGGGCTCTGTCCACCTTCTGTTTATGAAAGCACAGGTGACATGAGGACAATGGCGTTGGCTAATCACCTGCTGAGTCCCAACAGGACTCCAGTGAGCGGGTACCATCATCCTCGCTAATGCTGACGTTGGCGAAGGTCCCCCTAAGTGACAGCACACAGCTGGCGGGAGGGCTGCGTGTGAGAACGGCGTCCGGCTTCGTGGCCCGTGTTCACGCCCACCCGGCCTCGCTCTGCCTGCACCCGTTTTCATCTCTGCAAATGCGAGCACCTAACGAGATAATGATGTGCGAGTGCTTGGAAAAGTACAAACTGCTGCCCACATGTCACTTATTAGTATTATTACCTAATTACCTAATTACATAGCCACATGGTCTCGTAATCATAAAACCTTGATTGAACTCTGTTTGTCCCGAAAACCGTACTGCAGTACCGTTCCATGTATCACTGAGTGCTTGCTTTCCACCCCCATGAGCTTTCCTTTTACAAATGGGACATTCAAGGCACAGATCGCTCCAAGGGACGGCTTGACACTCAAAAGCAAAACCCAACAAAGTGAGTGTCAGAGAGAAGAGAGGTTCCCTCAGCCCAAAATGCTTTTCTCTGTCAACCTCAGCATTCATTCTTAAACTTACCAAGTGTGGATAAAATGTCACCTCCTCCATGCAGCCTGCCCTGATGCCTGATTGCCCCGGGAAAATTAACCCTACTCCCCACCGTTTCATGGTCCAAACAGACCAGCCTCTGGGGAGCCATCATTGTTTAGCAGAGGAAGGGGGATGGGATGAGAGCAGAGATGGTGAACCCTGACGGTGAGGGCAGCAAATGCTAGAGACAGGGGGGCCAGGACTTTCCTGCAGAGAAATGAAGGCAGGTGGCAGTATGTGGTTACACTAGGACAGGAGAGAAAGGGGCACATTTAAGGGACATTTTTACAGAAAAGCTCATGGGGACTTGGTGACTAAGTGCACAGGAAGGGAAGGAGAGCCACAAACGACTGGGCACTCTTCCCCTGGCCACTGGGCGGAGAATACTCCCGCCACGGGGGCCCAGGAGTTCCCCACAGGCAGAGGGAGCCCCGCCCCGGAAACCGTGCAGACAGCCCCGCCCTGTCACCGTCAAGTTCCCAGGTGATTTCCCGGGAGGTGCTAATTCGGATCGGCTTTAGACGAACATCTGTCCCAGAGCTTAACAAATATTCACTAAGTGAGTGTGGAAAAGCAGAAACTCCCACCATGTGGCATTCCCAAGGGGAAGCTTGGCGTGTGTGTGTGTGTGTGTGTGTGTGTGCGTGTGTGCGCGCGCACACATGTATGTGTGCGTGCGTGTATGTATGTGTGTGCATATGCGCGCACACACGTATGTATGTGTGCGTGCATGTATGTGTGCGCACGTGTGTGCATGTATGTATATGTGTGTGCCTGTATGTGTGCACGCACATGTATGTATGTGTGTGCATGTATGTGCGTGCACGTGTGTGCATGTATGTATGTGTGTGCGTGCCTGTATGTGTGTGTGTGCATGTGTGCCTGTGTGTGCACACGTGTGTGCGCACACATGTGTGCGTGCACACGTGTGTGTGTGTGTGTGTGTGTGTGTGTGTGTGTGTGCATGTGTGCGCGTGTGTGTGTGTGGTGGGGCCTCAGTGTTTTGGAGAAGGACGAGCTTCATTTGTAAATTACAGAGTTGGAGGTGTGCGATTTACGTGGTTGGAGAGGGACTCTGGGCTTGATTTGAATACCGGCTCTAACATCACCTGACAAACTTCATCTTTCTGGGGCTTCAATCATTTCCAAGGTCAAAGCCTGATTATATGTAAATGGAAACTTAGGATGGACACATGGCTACCCAAGTCCTCCACGGTGGGGGCTAAAGCCGCATGAACCAAAGCTAGGTCTCTAAGGAACAACTGAATTACCGATTTAATTCCAAAGGCTCATTTTATCACTAAAATAAAGTGTTATTAACAAGGATACCCTGGAGTCGACTGCTGCCAGAACTCGGCAACGTCTCCACTAGGTGCTCAGTGAACGTTCTGTGGGGCTGCTAAGTCAGGACGGTCAGAGCAATGACACCACCAACTAACATGGACACAATCGGGACTGGGTGTCTAGCGGAGGCAGCTTTGTCCAGATGAACATTTGTCAGGAGGCTTAGAAACATCTCTGCTTGCTCTCAGGTTAAACTGACTCCTTCAAAATGATCTCAAGTCTCACCTTTATGTAGACCATGAAAAGTAATGCCAACCAGACTCACACCCACATCTGTGACCGACAAGAATCTGGACTCATTTCTACCCTCCTGCCATCCGATTTCGGTGGAAGGTTAAGAACGATTTCAAGGTTAAGTACAATTTTATTTTAAATGAGAGTAAATTCTCAGCGCAATCTCAAATAACGGGAAAGGAGAAACTTTTTTATAGAAAATATTAAGTAAGAATAAAAGAAAAAAGTGGTGGAAGTTATCTATACACCTCCCCCCCACCCCTGCCCCCCAGAAGTGCTGTTAGAGATTACAAAATTAAGGGAAAAAACTGCCAATTATCTGTAAAGTTATTGAACTGATTTAAATCCAGCTCAAAGCACTTTAGTCATATCTAACTACAAGTTAACTTTATGGAGTGAAAATATTGACTTGCGTTTAAATTGCCCCACTAATCAGCTTCAGTCACAGCAGCACGGGTTCTGGATAAACTTGTCCATTTACAAGTTCCTTGAAATAAGACGTGGCCGGTGCCGACAATCTGGTTGCTTTCTCCCAATCTTCGTTATCCACTTAGAAAGCTCACAGGGGTGAGTCCCGAGGACCTCGCCGAACACGGTGGTTCGGCCCGTCTACCGTTCCCAAAAGACCCGCGATGCAAAGACGCTTAGGGTGATGCTCTGCGCACAGGGGTGTTTTTAAACTTCACTTCCGAGTCTGTCTCTAGAATATCGACGTCATTGGGTCAGCTGCCCTCAATGTGTAACGTTTTATGTGAAAATTAAAACTGCAGTGGTCCCAGGAATAGAGAAGTACTCAGTTTTTTAATAGATTCAACCAATGTGGCTTGACTAGGTGCGTTTCCAAGTTTGAGTGCAGATGGACCATGGATAAAGTGTCCACAGGGTGATAACTCGGTTTCTTCACTTCTGCACACAATGGAGAGATACGAGCAAAATGACGTCGATGACAAAAAATAAACCTCAAATGTGTAGCGTCAGTTTAAAATACAGGGCTCACGAGTGTTTTTGTGCACGAATTTTCCGTGACGCTCTCATCACGGAAAGGTATTTTTATAGTTCGCTCCCATCTCCAAGTATTTCCTTGTGAAGGTTTATCCTCAGTCCATTTCCCTTTAAAAATTTAATGCAGCACAAAGAGAGGATAAGCATTCCACGTATTTCTTTATAAATTAATAGTCAAAAGATAACAGATACATGTTTCTCATTATTGATAAATGTGAAAAGAAAGGAAAATGAATACAAATCACTTCGGCAAAAAACAGAATTTGAAAGCGAAATCCTCAAGCACTGTAAGTTATTCATGAAACTTTCCTGGCTTCGATGACCAGTTTTTGATGGGCCGGACATCTCCGGTGTCGGCGGGGCATCTTCCTCACTTCTCTGAGCGACTTGCCTTCTCACAGTGCGGGGCTGCCCGGCCCTCTGACCGTTTTTCTTAAAACTAAAGCAGCTCCCAGATGTTCAGGTCTCATAAGCCTTTCACACTCTAAAAACTACCGAGGACCCCAAGAGCTTCGATTTGGATGATACTGAATGCTCTCTACTGCATTAAACCTGGGAAGCGTTTAAAACAGAAGGACACGTGGAACGTGCTTCGTGAGCCATTATGACGCTACCCTGTGTCGTGTGGCCTCTAGAAAGTTCCGCTGAGCTCTCACTGTGTGAGAATGAGCACGCAGAGGCAGGTAACGTTGTAGGATGGCTGCGAAAACCGGTGCCTTTGCAGAGCGCCTGAGAGTGTCTCGGGGACCCCAAGTACCTGTTTGAGAACCCCGCTCCGCTGTTCTCTGGCTTTGCCATGGCTTGTAGTGTTGAGGTTGGTTGATTTCAACGTTGGCTGACCAGAATGTCAATGCCACGGGCGCGAGACTCTCTCTGCTGCGGTTACTAAGTGCTGACTACAGTTTGACAACGAATGACTGTCACACCCACCTGGGCCTGTACTGATGCAATAGGAAGCCTGTATATTCAGATTTGATCACATCAGTTGCTGCTGAAGTGACTTATTACTTGATCAGTGGCAGTTCTCGGGTTAACTTCCGGGTGAGTCCCACAAAATACCGCCGTGAGGCATTAATTCCCAGGGGACCCTGTCCCCCCGCCACCGCCGCCTGACCGGCTCAGGAGGGCTTCCCAGTCTCCTCCCTCTTTCTCCGACACCACCCCGACTTCACCAGCTTGCATTTGGTCCTCACATTAAAGTTCCGGTCACCCACGACGCTCTGACAACTTCAAAATTACACTTATATTTGCATTAGAAACTTCTAGCAGTCTCCAGCCTTGTGCCTGAGCCCAGGAGACCCCGGGAACAGGCAAGAGTGATGTCTGTGGTGAGAGCCGCATCGCTCTCCAGCTCAGGGATCGGGTGGGGAACATTGGGTACGCAATGTCTTCGCCCTCCCCTTCCCCTTCTGGGTTTGCCTCTGAGCTGGTGACCTCGTTAGAGAAGGGACGACACGCTTCTTAAACGTCTGTGTCATGGACGGAGACCCAAGGGAAAGAAAGCTGAAACAGGGGCACCCGGAAGGGAAGCAAAGCGGCACCGCCAGGAGGTGGTACCGTGGGCGGTGTGACACCTGCGTGCTTCCCCTGGACTTTGCTCCCACCTTGCATTTCTGCCATTGCTAACGTCCCACTGGCTCTGCGACAGGTAGTGGGGGACCGAGTGTGAGTGAATTCGGAACGGAAACCCACAGGTGCACTCAGTATCTAAGACACTTTTAGGCTTGGAAGCAGGAGCAACTTCCGGAAAGAGACGAGCGCATTTGGACTTCAGAACTTGGACCCAAAGGCCTAGGACGAAGAGACGTCACGGAGAATAAACAATCTGAGGATGAACTCAGCTCATTTGAATACATGCATTTCCAGGAAAGGACTTGGGCCCCCAGAGTCCAGGTGACAGTCCTCAACCACCCTTGGAGTGAGGGGGGCAGGAGGGCTTGAACCCGGTCTCCTGGCCGTAAGGGCAGGGGGGCTACCTGGATCCCCACCGCACGACTCTCCACCTTCTGGGACGAACCAAGGATCCAGGTGCCACCGTAACAGAAAGTCGAGCAGGCCAGTCCTCCTTCCCCGAGCGTGACACTCACAGGAGAGCCCCCTGATTAGCAGGCTTCGCATTTTGTTCGTTCTAATTATTAAACCTTACGCTCCCGAACCACTCCTGTGTCCTCTGGTGCCAGCTTAGTGGGGAGGAGGAAAACATTCACAAGGACGTCTCTCCGCTTTACGACGACTGCAGGAGCATATATGAAATTGTATTTGAAGCATCTTAATAATCTCATCTCTCAACACTCCTCTCGCTGCACAGAATTAAGTATATTCACAGTAACTGAATGAAAACGACTGACTATAAATCAACAGTAAATAACATACCCATGTCTGTCAAACTACATGTGATTATTCTATTTGCATTCTGCCTGCTCGGAATGGTATTTTATATGATTGAGTCTTTAGTTTTAGAAATATATTCTGATTTGAAAACTCAGAATAAGAGAACACTCCTTTCTTTGCCATAACATTCAGGGTACATGAAGCTCCCAAGATTTTCTTCCTACTATTTTCTAGAACACGGTGGAACTTCAATTTTTCAATATGCTATGAAAGAAATAATTGCTGTCTTAAAATACGGTATTAAAAAAATGAACAATCTTCGTTAACATGTGTCCTTTTCTCCCATGTCCATTGGATTTCTGATTTCGACGGACAAATTTTTTGTCAATATAAGGCTAAGATGTAAGACCACGCACCCTTACTTCTGAGTTTCTCTCTCCAAGGATGCACGCATTAAATACGGCATGTGGTCCACAGCAGTTTGGGTCAAGGTGTACATTCTGGGGGAGGCTAGCGGCCCCAAGCTTCTGTCAGTAGCTTTTAGTTTTTCACTTAGCAAAACAACAGCAAGTCTCCTAGTGACTCTGTGACACGTATTTGTTAGAATTGGAATTACACAGCCAGCAGTCAGGAAATAGCGGCGGGCAAAGGCTGTATGCATGAGTTACACACTGTTTAGGACAGCGTTTTCTAAAGAGACTTGCCAAGGGTCAGAAAACTCTGATAGCCGTAGGACACTATAATCAATACAGTAGAGCACTTATTGCCAGCCGAGGGGCCAGGAAGACTCAAATTTTATTTTACTCAGACCTTGGCAGGAAAGCCACCAAAAGCTTTTAAACACGACAAACGAAGGACATCGTGCTTAGGGTTGGAGATTTCAGGCTGGTTTTACACTGTACTTGGCATTGTTTCCGACTCTTTCGAGTTAGGACTGAGACGGGCTCTCAAGGGCAGTGTGCCAGGTCCAATTTAGCATTAGCTATTTCATGTCTGTTCTAGTGTTCTAGCTAATGAATCCTGATTGAATAATCACAAAATCAAGGGGCCAGCAGAATCTGGTGGGCTTGCGCTAATGACGTGAAATGTGTCAAAAAGCTACGACAGGTCTACGTGTAAGTGTACGTATCAAGAGTATGCACACGGTGGATTGTTCTTGCTTTTAGTAGAATGTGCTGATTATTCTCTCTGCGCCCGGTACATTCTCTGCCCATGCAGAGTGTATCACAAGGGTCCCTGGCATTTGTTTTATGATTGGGTTTGGCCGGTGGGGGTGGGGGTGGGGAGAGAAGGCTCTGAGAAGGCGGTCAGGGTATTTGTTCTGCTGCTCCTGTCATGCCTCTTGGCTCTGCTGGGACGTGTCCCAACGCCTTTCCTTAGGGCCAAGGGGGAGGCAGGCTGCTGTCTGGAGCTCCTTCTGAAGCACCGCAGCAGGCTGTCTGCTCCCTTCATCTTGCCACGCCACTATAAACAGTAACTCAACGCAACTCCCTTCCGTTAAACTCTTCTGAGGGGAACCCATTTCCCACCTGAACCCTGACATGAATACAAACAGTAATTGGGATTTTTATTTTATAGGGATTAATACTTAAAATTAACAATAATTAATCCCCCACATGACGGTTACATGCTCAATAGTTTAAAGTTAATTTTAAGTTTTACTCAGTTGATTGAGTCTCAAACTGACTCTGAACATGTGAAGGACAAATAAATGTTTAAGAACAACAACATTTCACATTTCACTGTGGTTTAAATCCTTTGGCATGAAACTTTTGGGTGGTACTTTCATCGTGCGTGTGTGTGTGTGTGTGTGTGTGTGTGTGTGTTGTTTTATTGCTTTTCCTATCTTCAAATAAGGAAGCACGGGGCTTTCAAAAAGAACAATCAATTGAAATCCTAGGAATCTTCAGACAGACCATTCAGTATGACAGAATTAATCTTTCTGAAAAACAAAACTTCAGCAGTTAGCAATTTTGATTCAGTAGACCTGAAAGTTGGTCTCTTAATAAATGTGATTATATTTTTACTGTTTTTTCTATTATTTACTTTGAATTTTACTGGATTATTCTCAAAGATTGGCCTTTTTTATACATTTTAATTTTTTGGATTGTCTTTACCAAGTAGCTGATCAATTTCTGTCAATAGTCCTTGGACACATATGACAAATGTTTATTATCATTCAACAAATGCAACTGATTAAATTAATTTCATTCGTTATTTGTTAATTATGCATTCTAACTTTCTGTGGCTTTTTCTTCTAGTCTGATTTTGATAAATGTGCACTGAAATATTCACAATATTTTTCATCAACTTCTTTCATTTTGAATGTTTTTTTGTTTTGATATTGAGATGCCATGTTGCTTGATGTATGCATGTTCACTAGATTTTAGTAGGAGTCCATCACATCTTCATGAGGCAGTTTGACTACATAGTTCTTCTTTGACCCTGCTTAGTGCCTGTGCCCTTCATCTCCCATTTTCTCCCCAACCCCTCTCATTGTGTTTTCTGTATCTGCTGTCACTTCCATGCCTATTCCTTTAATTGCAACATTTATGTCATTAGGTGCCTCATAAATGTCACATTCACTGTTTTCTCTTTCTTTACTACAAATTTGAATTTTTATTCTTTTCAAAGAAGAATCCAGAATGCTTACATGTGGTGCTAGCCTGGTAGAATTGATGCATCTCTTTTTTATTTTGTTTGCCTCTTTTTACTCTCTTCTTTTTCCCATGTGTTTGTCTATTATTATGTCCAAAAACGAGATATCCAATTTTGTCCTCCCTCCCAAGACACACTATTTTTATCTCTGCTATTCGGCTTTCTAATAAGTGAATATAATGTGTACCTCAAATATTAATTAAATATAGTTGTAACTACAACTACCTCTATAAGAGAAATATATTTATTGACTCCAGGAGAAGACAACCCTACATTTTATGTAACAATCTTACATTTTAAGATATACAGAGAACAAGGATAATACAAATTGTGCATCTTACTTTAGAAGTTTTATTGAGGACATGCATATGGGTTTAAAGGGGTATTTATGATGATGCTATCCTAAGAATAGTGGTATTATAAAGATTATGGAGAAAATGAACTAATACAGAAATTAAATGGTTTCAAGATTAGTAATATGATTTTATTTTCACATCTTCTTTTTCTATATCAAACTTTGATGAATATTCAAGAAAGTTATATATTTTTTAAATTAAGAAATAAAATGTTTCACTGATTTCTAATGTAGAAATTGTCAAGGTAATATATATTTTAATTTTTAGCTTTTTGTGGTATCTTATTAAAATAAGTCAAGAAAATTTTACAATTTATTCAAGTGAGGTTTGTTTTAACTCATAGCACTTCTATTTCTAAGTCTCATCCACTCTGGTTTAAAACTATGTAATTAAATGGAGGTAAAGAAATCTTTACTCCATTGATACTGATACTGCAAGATAGCTAAATATAGAAAGGTAAGACATTACTGTACAATACTATAGCATCACATTAAACAGTACTGTATATATTACATAAATGTTTTTTCTATTTTGTTACATAAATTTCTGTACTTTTAAGACCTCTACCAATGATAACCCTATAAGTAAAACATTGCCAACTAATTTTAAAGCAGACACTGTGTTGATTAAGCACACATATGATGAGTTCTTACAACGTTGCTGGTCTAGATGCCAAAAAGGATCCCAGATTGGTGAGAATCACCAATTACAATTGGTGAAAAATGTAGATGCTAATTAGTGACTTAAGAGAGTTTATAACCTAATGTGGGCTGGGGTGCGGTCATGTGGGAAGGAGGCAGAAGGGACTGGAGTGAAATGGATAAAACAAGTATAAACATAATCTTGAAGTCCTAGCAGATGTCTGATGACCTTAACTGTATTAGAAAAACAATGGCACAACACATTCAGGTGTTAGTTGTCTTTGAGCATAGCCATCATCTGACTTACTTTCACTTGTCGAATAGTCCTGGGGATCCAGAATTCCCGATTCCTGCAGTGATCTAATGCAGGAGTCCACCAGCTCAAGGCCTGTGGTGAGCTCATCCTCGATATCTTTTTGACCGTCTGAAATACAACAGTTTAAAGTGATGAACAAACACTTGAAATGTTACTATTAAAGCTTAAGGTTATCACTTAAAAATCAAGAGTATCCTGACCAAAGGATGAAGTTGTCATTGGATATCACGTTGCATTCCCTAGTCAACCACTATTCAAAGCTAAGGCCAGCCAAGGCCACGTATCTGCGAAGAACATAAAGTGACAAAGGAATTGTGAGACCTTAACTCCCGTGAAATTGTGAGCTATCATAACAACTGCATCAATGGTAGCCTCGTGGTATTGTCACATTCATTTCTATAAGTCTCTTCCTAAAGTTCACAAGAGCATTAATCAATAGAGATACATGTAGAAGTAAATGTAATTGCTTATTAGGAAGCTGTACTTTACCTTGTGATTGCCAGTGAAACTGCTCTTCTGCCGAACTAAAAAAGAGAACACACAGGTAGAATACGTCAGTTAGAGACGGAACGACCCTAGACCACGAGACACAAAGGCCCATTAGGGCAGTGACGGTGGCTCCAAGGAATTTCCTTTAATTTCTTACTGAGTAAAGGGGTCCCACTGTGACATAATCTTAAACTCAATCCATTTGCTGTCATAGACCCCTTTAGATTTTTAGGTATTAGCCTGTTCTAAATGGACACTGTCCAGTAATTTTCAGAATAGTTTATTATTATTATTTTTTACAAAGCCTGATCTATTTATTATACCTATTCCTTACAATAATTTCTACATACATTCAGTTCTACCCAATTTTAGTTCTTTTAAAATACAACTCTGAATAGTTTCATGTAGACTTAGTAAGGCAGTCAAAGAAAGAAATGACTTACTTTTTTTCATTGTAAAGAAGATAAACCTATATTTTCATCTAGACATACATATGAGTAGTTGCTTCATCTAGACATACATATGAGCAGTTTATTATTGTAGCTTAAATTAAGTAATAAAACATGGTAACACTTTACCACCAATTAAAGATACAGTTCCCAAATTCTCACTTGATAAATTCATCTAAGAAAATGACCCCAAGCAGAAAGGATTGTTCACACACAGGACACGTCAAAGACACTGTACAGAGTGCGTCCATGTGGGCCACGTAGACTCATTTTGAATGATTTAGTAAATATGTAAATAAATGTAAAATTTCTAAATATAAACCAACTTTCATTATACATGCAAAATTTCTGACATGCCCCTTTCTTACATGTCAGTAACTGGGGAGCCTGGGTGCTGATTTCTGACAGGCATCCTTCTGAGGGTGATTTCCCACACGTGTCTCACGACACCTCTGATCAGGCAGCTTCTGTGAATAGCTCATCAGTTTCTCAACAGCAAGTGCAGAAACTGTGTTTGAGAACTTTAATGTGCACCTTGGAGATGGCTTCTGAATGCACTTCTGGGGTGGAGAGGGGGATTCTGGCATAAATCAGTGTCCCAAAAAGCCATGAGTGATGTAAATGAATACGAGAGTGGTCCCGCAAGAGACATATGACTTTTATAGGGTAACTTACTCAGTAGCCAAGCCATTTTAGAAAACTGGAAAAATGGTTTTTACAATGATGAGAGCTATAGACAGTAGATCCATAACATGATAGCATTACAAATTCAGTCCTGTGCAGCGTTTTCCTTGCATCAAAAAGATGTGAAGATATCACACATGTTGGAGTAGTAACATCTAGCTCCAACAGTTAACAATTAAAACAGAAATGTAATCCTAGAATCCATAGTTTAAAGACTGTAGTGTGTCCCCAGTAATTAATACAGAAGCAGAAGATGCTTTCGGATTTGTAGTAGGCAGGACGATGGCCCTCTCCCCCAAAAGTCGTGTCCACACCAGATCCCCGGAAACTGAGAATCCTTATAGGAAAAGGAGTTTTTGTGCAATAGGAGTAACTACGTTAGAGATACTGAGATGAGATAGTCCTAGACCCAATGACAGGTGTCCTTATAGGAGGTAGAAGAGGACAAGCACAGTGGAGAAGGCCCCATAAAGGTGGGGGCAGAGATTGGAGCTATGCATCTATGACCCAAGGAACGTCTGCAGCCATCAGAACCTGGAAGAAGCAAGGGGGCCTCCAGAGGGGTCACAGTCCTGCTGACATACCTTGACTTTGAACTTCTGGCTCCCCGAACTGTGAAATAGTAAATATCTTTTGTTTTAGGCCACTCAGTTATGGTCATTCGTTACGACAACCCCAGGGAACTGATGCACTATTTTTCTGATACAATAAAACTGTTCTGTTTTATCCTCCAAGATTTGCTGCTATGTCTACGCTGCCGCGATTTTACCGGGTTGGCCCTTGGCTGAGGACTTCGTGCATGCCAGGGCTCTGCTAACTCACGGCCACCACGAATCTCCTTGGGTACATGGGGAGTAACAGGCTTATTGATACTAAATAACTGGATCACACAGATTATAAGGAACTCAGCAGGGGTTTAAACTAATCTGTCCAACTCCACAGCTCAGATTCCTAACTCGTAATCTGAAGTCGCGGAGGGAAACACACTTAAATCACTTCCCACCGGAAGCTCCTCCCAGGGCTCATCCATGTCCCACATCCTCTCCGTGGCAGGCACAGCAAAGACCCCAACTGCCCGCCCCTCGCATGGAGATGGGGGCATGTGAGTCTGCGAGCGGAGAGGACAAGGCCCTCTCCTGCCCCAAGACGGGGGGCTGGCACGAGATCTTCATGCTCTCGTCCCTTGTGAAGCCCTGTGCTGAGAGGGGCCCCCGAGTAACCACGTGGAGGGAAGCGTTCTGACACCTCAGAGAGGACAAAGCATGAGTGAGACAGTCTGTTGTCGTGTCACAGCTGTGACGTCGGAGGCTTGTTCGCTTCCGTAATACAAACGTCACACTGAATAGCACAGAAATGTGCCGCTTCTGGAGTTCGTGAGGCGTGTCCTGGCCCAGCTGTTTCTCAGTGGAGAGCTGGAAGACGTCGTGGTCCCTCGGTCACACACCAGGTGGCCCCACACGTCCTCCTCAGCCCTCGGGGTCTGGCGATGCCACGGGGAGGGCTGCACGGCGCACTGGCCCGCGGCGTTTCCTCTCTGTCCCTCTGTTTCCGAGCGTTTCTGCTGTAGGATGCGGCCGGAGCAGGAGGACCCCGATTACGGCCGCCAACAGCAGCCCTGCAGCGATGACGCAGCCAGCCTCTCCGAGCAGAGGTGCCTCCCTCTGGGCGCACGCGCAGAGCAATCACTTCAACGGCTTCCTGCTGCCTTTAGCACAGCTCCCATGCACTAAAAGTGTGGGTGGCCACAGGAAACAGGGGTCCCCAGGGAAACCTGGCCTGGATTTCGTCGCCTTGGCGTCACTCTGCCTGCTGGCAAACTCTATGCAAGTGCCCATTCTAGGCACTTGATTTCCTCACCTAAAAACTGCCGTCAGGTGGGTGATTTTTGGGAAAGCAAACGGACTATTTTCCATTCAATAAACATGGATTACGCCTGCGTCTGACACTCTAATTTCGGGTGTTTAGGAATTACTCGTGTGAACTTTCTCCTGGTGATAGAATTCAATTTAACATCATATAAAAGTCATTTGTGAAGCTGTTGTAACTACATGCATGTTCAATTTCAGGAAATAAAATTGTTTTTCCCTACTTAAATGCTATTTCTTGAAACAGAAATAAATCACCCTAAAGAAAAATATCAATGTAATTTAGCTCATTCCGTATGTATTTAACCATAACTATGTATAAAGTCCAGAATCCAAATGTTGTGAGGAAAACATACAATGAAGACCATCGTAAGAACATTTAACCTTTAAACTTATCCCTAAACACGGACATAAATCAGTGATGCTAGGAGAGCGTTTCAAGAACAATATTGTGGAAAACACCCATTTCGTTAGCTAACACTGACATAGCTGTCACCTTACCCCAGGCAATATTTTATTCATAACTGACTCACAGTGACTCTTCCTGACGAAACTGCGACACGAGGTAATATTCTCCCATTTTACAGATAATGCAACTGAGGTAAAAAGATGTTAAGGAACTTGCTGGAGGTCCCCCAGCCAGCAAGCAGGAAAGCCACGACCATGACCCTGGACTTGCGGTTCTAGAGGCCACATCCTGAACTGCCGTTCTGCTCACACACACGGCACGTCAGCGTTAAGCTCCTACGTGATAAAAGCAAAACATAAACGCCGTAAGCTAAGCTGACAAACAAGCCACATCCTGGGAGCAGACATCTGCAAAGCATTTGGTTCACAAAGGGTTGGTTTCCGGAACATGTAAATAATGCCTACAAGTCAGAAAGATGGAGGTGAAAAGGTCACACAGGAGAGAAGCCAACAAATACATGTATGGCTGAGGCGTAGTAGAAAAATCAAGAATGTGTGGCTACTGAGCACAATAAAAGGTACTTGACCTCATTAGGAATGGGGGGAATAAAAACAGACGCGGGGTACCCCCTAGACTCCACAGGCTGTCAAACAATTGGAAGCTCCGGCAGCACTCGGCGCTGGGGAGGAGAAGGGAAAACGAGCATTCGCATACACTGCACACGCGTGAGTCGGGGACGCGCGGGGCTGAGCTACGAGGCGATGCCTGGGCGTGTCTTACGTGCCAACAGCCCATCCCCCAGCAGTTCTGCTTCTAGTTAGAGCGGCTGACCAGACAACGGTCCTGTCGTTTCATATGGTACGTAGGGTCAGCCTGGTCTCCCTGGGCTAAAGGCAAGGTGTCAGCAGGCTGACCAAATGTGCCATTTGAAACAGGACAGGACCGTTGTGTTCTGTCCCGTCTGACACGAGACGTCTGGTCAGCCTGAGTCAGAGCTTCCAGGGAGCCCAGGCGCCCGTGCCCAGGGGACTCGTCCAGGACTCTCGATGCCCACGTGCCTGCAGCAGTGAAACAGTGGGACCGACCCAAGCGACCAGCGACGGGGGAATGGACAAATGCAGTAAGATGACTCTATATCACACGTGACACACAGTGGATTCGAAGCCATTCGTCGGTTAAAAGAAACTAGCCAGATACATACGTAGCCACAGGGGTCGTTCTCTAAACCCAAATGCAGAGTGGAAAATGCAAATTGCACGTAAGCAATATACTGCACAATCCCAGTAATGGGAATTTTAAAAACAATGACTAAACAATACATAATATGTAACATGCAATATATAATATATACAATATTTTATACGCGCGCACACACACACACACACACACACACACACATACACACACACAGGAGCTGTCTGGAAATTATCCAGCCATGTAATATGAAAAATAGAGGCATTTATGACTGGACTTTTTCTGGACAGTCCTCATATAGATATAGATATAAACCCACATATATATGTATGCATGAATGTATGTACGTATGTATATATGTATGTAGAGAGGGGGGATATGAACACATGGATACAGAGATGCCCCCAAATTCATGACAGTGGTGGCCTCTGAGGCACACAGGGAGAAATCAGTGTGAGGAGGGGTGAAAAGGGAATCTCCCTTGTGTACCTACCTGTTTAGTATATGTATAAAAACTGATGACTAAGTGTTAATATTAGTTTAAGAATAACTTGGATCCTTCCGTTTGTAAACATGTTTAGTTAAACGCTTAGGTGAATCCCCGTGATTCAATTTTTATGTAACATGCTCACCCTTGTGAGAATCTCTCACAGGCCAAAGTGAAACGATGCGAAACGATTCTGAGATATTAATGAAGAGCAAGACGACGCTTTTAGAGAGGTAGTTATGTTTCCCTCCATCTGGCACGTGAGAAGAGGACAGGATCCCTTTTACTGGGTTTCAGGTTTGGTACACCTTGAACCTTACAAGTGAGCAACCAATAACTTTCACATTTGGAGACTGTGATGGGGGTCAGGGGGCTAGTTTAAACCAAGAATAGCCTTTGGATTCCTTGGGATGTGAGTTTTCACCTCTATCATTTCCGGCAGGATAGCCTCCTTACCCATCGCCAGGCCACTTCACAGATATATATAAAATGTAAGTTCAGAGAGCTTTCTCGAGGTCAGGAAAAGACACAAAGCACACAATTACTACAGCCATTCTGTTACGAATTTGCTCAGATACATTTTATTTCCTTTTTCCACTTTTTGATGCCTAAAGCATCCATCCCTACACTGAATCACGTGGTGCATCATGGCTCACAAGGTTTTCCAAAATGAAATAAAGTTAAGGAACTGTGAGATTTTTGTTAGTTCCCTTTCAAGTTAAGCCATGTGCCTAAAACATAAGCCAGAGACAGAAACGATTGCGAAACAAATGGCTTCAGTCCTGATGGTTGACGTTAGCCTACAGGAATGGAGGGCCTTTTTATTTACGAGTATGATGTCCCTGTGACCTAAAAGTATATTCTGACGTGAAGTTCTTCTTAGTGTATGGTTTGGATTGCAGCCACATCACAAGAATAAGCATTGGTTGTGAAATAAAATGACCTTGGTCAAAAGTCCTAAACAGTAAAATTGGTGACACGGGTGCCCCATGGAGCTCTGCTAAGGGCTGAGGTCACCCTGGCACATGAGCACACAGTATCCAGTCCTTATTTGTGTGGGTTGGTGAGTGACCCTGCTTCTTCTAGAACTTTCTGTGGAACTGATTGCCCTTCAGTCTACTGCTTGTGGTCTCTGGGTATCTGTGCTATATTCTCAAAGGAATGTTGTAACATCTCTGCCACGAAATGGAATGTGTATTTCTTAGATCACACACCATGCTGCTTTAAGTGTTTTTATCAGAATGTAACGTGACAGCTGTTATAAAAGTGTGCCCAGGGCTACAACGGACTGCTCTCGCCCAAAGCTCCTAACCTAAGAGACCATGGCCAGGCACGTGGGCACACAAGCCAGACTCGGAGACTAGAGCTCAGCTTTGGGGGGAAGTTATGTAAACTCTCTCTCCTAAATGAAGGCATTTGGAGAAGTAAATAAATTGCTTCATATCGAGTGACTTACATATCAAGCGATCAGGGGCTGACACGTCTTGAGCAAGTACGGAATGGCTTCCTATTTTATTATACATTGTCGGAGTGGTTTACATGGCTTATTCTAATCTATTTCATCCCTTGGAGTCCCTGCAGGCCACTGTGGGAGGGTCAAAGTGGGGACAGGCTCGGGGAAATGGGAACCGTGGACCGTAAGAAAATGGCCAGGCACAGCGGGATCTATGGCTAGGCGGTCTATTGGTGGCAATGAGTCCCGGAGAAAATGGTATAATAAAGTCACCACAAACTCTCAATGAGAAGTCACTGTGGCTTCTGATGTATAGAACAGAGAGATGCAGAGCTAGCTGCCCATGACCTTGCAGTCCATCCAACAGGGACCAGGGGTTTCCCAATCAGCCCTCCCAGGATGCTTCTCGGGCTGTGCACCGTCCTTGCCTTAGTCAAAGCGGAAAGGCAGCTTGCCGTTCTCAAAATCCTGGCGGAGAATAAACTGGGCCTGTAGTCTGAGGCGGAGGACATCCCTATTCTAAATAAATTTCGTTGCGGTTGGTGAGTGGCAGGTTATCCACGCCACTGGTGGCGCAGAGCGGTGCCGGCTCCCACAGCCTGGCCCCTGTGTGTCATTGAGAACGACCTCACTGTCACCTGGGAGCTGCCCAGTGAGAGCTATCCAAGGGAACACAAACGGGGATTGTGTGCTGTTGGAGTTCCTTCAAAATACATAACTCTAGTTTCTAGCAAACACAAAGCATGAGCCTCAGGCTCAATCACCCTAAATGTGCTATCTACACAAAGCCACACTCTTATCATGGGAAACGCATACGTGCAAGTTGCTCTTCTCCAAGGGCTTTCATAGTCTTGGAGTTGCTTGTACTTACGTTACAAGAGACACATTGTGCATAAAATTCAGTATCGGCAGAAGGAACAAATGGTGAATTATAAACTAGGAAATTCTCATGTTATATCTACCGCCATAGTTTTCTGGGACACTTCTCATGTATGGGCTATTTTATTTTTAAATGCTGATACTAGTACACCAGAATTTTACAGCAGTTGAAGTGGCATTTCTGATGCCAGCCACCTTAGACAATCAAGTACCAAAATATCTTTGTCTGTGAACATCCCATAATCCGGAATGTGGCCATTTACAACTGCAGATGAACAGAGATACTAGTCATCAGTTGGCTCTGAGATCTTAGAATGTCTGAAATGCCTTCAAATGATCAAAACCCGAAAGGTTTGTGAGGTCTGCGTGCTCAATGCATCACACACCACTATGTTAATAATCACTGGTGTTCACTGTGATGCACGGTTGGGTGTTGGATGAACCCAAACTCTCCATACAGGGACCCTGAGGTGGACAGGAAACTCACTGCATTCTGCAGTCTGCTCATTCACAGCTGATGTCTTAGGCACCCAGGTCGAGCTCCTCAGACGGTCTAGGTTTCAATCTTCCATAGTCAGGGTCCTAGAGTTGCCCCCCCTTGTTACGGTCCTCCCAGTGCAGCGAGCTCCTTAACTCTGGGGACATCTCTGGGCAAGAGGAGATGTCGAGTCTATGTCTGCCAAGCTTCTTGTGATCACGTGCATGAGAAGCGTGTGTGTGCGTGCACGCGTGTGAGTCCCCATGTGTGTCACCTCACTCCTCTACACCTCGAAAATGCTGCTCTGGCTTCCTAAGTGTGTCGTCTATTGCAGATGTCAAACCCTGAGAATTCAATTTGACTGAAATTGATATGATTTTATTAATGTAAGTGAAGCTAACACCTCTTAGACATTTCATGGAAATTTATGCAAATGACCGCTGCCTATTTCACAGGAAAGAGGAAAGTGGATCTTTTGTTTTGTGACTGAGTACCAAGGGACAATTTATAAAAATAAGTTTCCATGTTAGTGCCCTTATACAGCAGAAACCATGTAATATTCATCAATAACTCTCATGGTAGCATAGATCTTCACTTTCTTCTGAGCTGTAGCGGTTTTTACATGAGGTGAAGGCTCGGTTTAAATGTTTAATGGGTGCACAGGTGTCCACAGCAGTCCATTCATAATCACCCCAAACTGAAAACAACCAAATATCCTGTCTAACAGGTGAATGGGTGAACGAGCTGAGAACACACCAAGGAGATGTCTGCGGCAAAACGAGGCACGGATTACTGCTCTCTGCAGCCAGCAACGGCTTGCAGGGATCTCAAGGGAACTGTGCAGAGTGCCAAAGATAAATGACATTCTTGAAACAACACAGTTATAGAACTGGACAATAGGGGACTGGTCGCCGGGGCTTGGAGATGGGGAAGTGTGTGGGCGTGGCTATAATGGGGGCGGGGCTTGAGGGCCTGCTGCCGAGGGGCTAGTCCTGCATCTTGACGTGGCAGTGCTTCCACGAAGCTAGTTATGTGATAAATTGCACACGCACACGCGCACGCACACGCAGATGAGTGCATGTACGATGGGAAATCCGCGGCCTGTACCCATGTCCGGGGCGTGACATTGTACTATGTAGTTACCCCCAACGTGTCCTCTGCGGGGAATGGGAAGACGGCACGGGAGACTTCTCTGCAAGTATTGCATTTTGCAACTTTCTACGCATCTACCATCACTTGACAATTAAAAGTGAAAAAGGTAGTAAGGTAAGGTTTGGTATGTTTTCTTTTCTTTCCCCTGAACTGGTTTTTCTATATGCAATATGCTACTCAGTTATTCCCATGCAATAATTAAACTAGAATTAAAAGAGGACTTGGAATAATGGAGTTAAAAAAAAATGAAGGAAGGAAGAAAGAAGGGGAAGAAAAACAGAAAGAATTCGGTGCTGCCCCCTGATTATTGCTTTTGTTCTTCATTCTCAGCAGCCAGAGCTCAGCCCGGGGCGCATCGCGGCTTTGTTCTGTGAACGAAGACGTGAGCCCCGGACCACAGTGCACCTATCACACTGCCAATCGGAGGCAAGAGATCGTGCTGCCCCTGATCAAAACCCAACCATTATACCTGAGCTCATCAGAGTCCGTATTCACTTGCACCGTCATATGTCTTCAGGGAAAATGAAACATGGTATTTCGGCCTACGGTACCAGCACGGAGCACGCGGCCAGGAGACGTCATCGGACCTAAGTCACAGGACCTCTGGAAGCGTGTCCACTGAAGTCACACGTGCTCTTGCTCCTGCCACTAATTTGCAGGGACCCCAGTGCGCTTCCATGACCCCCAACCCACGATCCTGACTCCTGGAAACTGGTCTACCTGATTTCACCTGTTTTCATTGCGGTGGAAAAAAAATGTAACATTACAAAGATCACTTTCTTCCCAGCATTTCCCACCTAACCTGTGGGACTGACAAGCTGGATCAGCGCCCCCATATTGCTGCCATCTTACCATCACAGGGCAGCTGTGTCGTCCTGAGGGTCTCCTTTTAGGGAAGAATGAGGATTTGAAGGTGAGTTCTCACCAGCCAATGATACTGACATCAAAATGCCCAAGGCCATTTTCAAACCCATGAGCTGAAATGTTCACTAATATTCTTAAGCGTATCTTCCTCCAAATCACTTCTGAGGTCCTAAGCATCCACCTGTCCATTCCCCATCATAAATGTCCTGGAACCCCACTTCCTGTAATTGATGCAGGTAAATTCCTGTGGACAAAGATTCCCTCTTTGACCGAACTCCTGCTGGACTCTTCTGAGCTCTCTTTGTGATGAGGCCCCACCTTGGGTTTTCATGTGCTTCCTCGTAGAGTCCAGTTTTAGCAAGAATCCTGCAAGCAGAAACTCCCCCGTGCCATTCCTGGTCCCCCTCAATATCCACTCTGGTCCTCAGCCTCCCCAGCCCCAGGTGTCATCAGCAAGAATCTCATTAGGTCGGGTTAGCCCAAATCCCCCCCTTACTCCTGATGCCTCCCCTCAGCAATTTCCCATCCACTGAGCCCATCCTTGGCTAAAATCCCCCCTCTCCATGCTGTATTCGGAGTTGAACCCCATCTCTCCCCCTTATTATAAAATCCCATTATAGTTGCCTCTCTTGAATAAAGTCTGCCTGACCATCCTCAAACGAGTGAGTATCATTGAAAAGAATTTTAACGCCAGCTGTCAGAGAGGGCCAAGGACGGTGTCACATGTCCTCTCGCTCCGCGGTCTCCTCGTGTGTCCTGAGATAACATGATCAGGGTGGGCTTTGTGGGAGTGAGCTTGGTGCTGTGGCTCCAAATAGAACTGCCCCGCACTCAGAGGGCCCCGAGCCTGGTTGAACGCCTCACTGTTGCTGTCTTTGAACTTGTGTTTTACACGTGAAACCCAATGGGACAATGAAACACGGGCATGAGTGGAGAAGGGGTGCTCGGCACGCATGTCCGCGGGTCCTTGCCGCCTCACGCACATACAACACTCGCCACGCCCTGCTGGACCCGTGTTGTGTCGTGGGAGTTGAACGGGACTCAAAGTGCTTTGAAGGGAGAAAGGGATCACGGTCCAGAAAACACGCGTGGCCTTTGTTACGCAGGCTCTTACCCTAACTTAGCCAACCACTGCTTACACTGAGCATGACGACCTGCAAGGAAAGGGAAACACAGGCCAAGCCCCAGGTCTGTGTCCTTTCAGTCCTTTATTTTCCATAAGAGAATGGTGGCAGAATAGCTGCATATTGAGATGCAAAATAAACACAGTTGAGGGAGATGTGTGCAGTGTTCTTACTGCTCCGACAAAAAGGGGAATGCATATGCACAACCGGCTATGGAATATGAGTTGCATAATTTCAATGATTCTGGGTGTGAGTCAACGCTCCTATATTTGCATTTAAACCTGGCATTGCACAATATAAAGATAAATGTTAAAATTCACGTTAATACTCCACAATGTTAATTTTCACTTACTTCGAATGGCATTATATAGTAAATTCAAAACATTACAAGTCAAGAGAGAGAGAAACCATGAAAGAAAGGAAACGAGCTTTCCTATGTTTTAGTATTTTTAATGGTGCCTGTGCCCCGCATTTTGAACAAGATCCACAATTTCTGTGTGTCCTGGGCGCTGCAGATGACATCGCTGGCTCTGCACACGAGCTCCCGCACTTCCTCTACAATGTCAGTGGATCCCCACTGCCTTGGGGATGACTTTGTAGATGAAGGTCCCAGACAGAGTACCAACCAGTCCCTCCTGATTGTCCCCACCAATGGCCTCTCTCCTAGTCTTCATTTCTGCATCTTTGCTCGCTCCAATTATCCCCCACGTCAACGAAATCAACATCTTAAAGCAGAAATCAGATCACAGAAATCCCCAGATCAAAAGCCTCCCGTGGTTTCCCGTTGCCTGGGGGGCCAACCCTACACTCCTTCGCACAGCACACTTGGTCCATAAGGATCCCTGTGACCTACCTGAGGACCCTACAAAGCCAGCCCGTTACTTGTCCAGGCTAACTGAGCTCCCAGAACAGCTTTATCGTTTATCACAACATGCTGTGACGACTTGTTTTTTTTAATATTTGTCTTTGCCAGACCATGAGCTCCTCGGGGGGCAGAGACCACCTTCACCTGTGTACTCCAGAGTATGAAGCTCTGTGCCTAGCACCCCAACGCTAGCTTATCCAACCTGGGGTCCACGGGCTGCGCAGGGCCCAGGGCAACTTTGAATGTCACCCAACACAAATTCATAAACTTTCTTAAAACATTACAAGATTTTTTTGGTGATCTTTTTTTAGCTCATCAGCTATTGTTAGTGTTGATGTATTTTATGTGTGGCCCAAGAAAATTCTTCCAATGTGGCTCAGGGAAGCCACAAGGTTGGACATGCCTGTCCTAGAGCATTTGTTCATGGAAATCAGTGCAGTTAGCACAAGGAAGGACTTCCAGTGCATGTTCTAAGTCCTCTCTTTATTTTGCTGAATTTTGTTTCTTTTTGAATTGCACTGCAACAAAAGGGAACAATATACTTTTATTATACTTTTGTCTTAAAGCACCACTGGAATAAATAAGCCATGTACTTATGTGATGTTCTGAGTTATTCAACCTCCATTGGGATAAAAATATTCACTGATCAGCTAATCTATCAGTTACTCTCGATATTAAATACTTCAAGAGCACATGTTATGCAATAGTGCACCATGACAATTCCTTTTATAAAAACAATTAAACCCTAATTTATATACATTTTTTCCAGGGAGGAATGTTATTTCATTATTTTTTATTAAATTTATTGGGGTGACATTGGTTAATAAACATATATCGGTTTCAAGTGTACATTTCTATAACACATCATCTACAGCGGGTGCCAAAAAATGTATACACACTTTAAGAAAGGAAAAAACTGTGTTAAAATTGTAATACTCAATCTATACCAGTAACAAAAGATGAATACAAGTACCGTGTGACATCTGCAATGACAAGAGGCGCTCACAGTGGTGACCATCAGCACCCAGACTCTTCTGATGACGGTGAACTGCTGCTTGAGCCACACTGACCACAGTGTCCCCTTGCATCGCTGCGCATGCCGTTTCCGTTTCTTCCCAAAGTCCCGCCCGTGTAGCTCTTTTCTATGGGACACCACGTCCTTTAAGGTCCCCACAGGTAGAGGTTAAAGGGCGTTAAGTCAGGAGAACGTGAGGGAAACTCAAACAATGTTCTCAAATTTCAATACCACTTCAACGTGGTGCTGCACTCCTCGAATGGCAACTGTGTTCTGCCATTTTCTTTCATCGTCCTGTCTGTCGTGTGGTGACGCTAACATTCACTTAACACCATCTTTTGCGTGAACGTCATACTACACATTGCTGCTGTAGTTCAACTCACGTTCAGACAGTGATACGCGTCGTTACAGTGTGTGTACAGTTTGGCACGAGCGGTAGGTGTCGCACTGTGTGCTCGCCCCCCCGAAGCAGGCTTAGTCGTGCTTCTAAATTTACGCATTGCCATATTTTAGAAGAGTCAGGAAGCATCAACTTGACTCCAGAAAAGGCCTTCGTGAGCAAATTACTCCTCTGTGGGGGCGGTGGTGAGGGTGGCGCCCCGTACGAAAGGGAAATCCGCCCTCTGCAAGTCACAGTACGTTTGACGCCACTATATGGGAACCCTTTGTTTTAAATTGTTAAATTCTGCTCATCCTATAGACGTGAACAAACTAATTTCTCTCTCCTTAATTAAGCCCGATCGCTCAAGCTTCCATTAAATGAAACCTTCCCTGCACTCACAGGCGCGCCACGATGTGCGCCCACGGGCTGCTAATTGAAGACAATTACGCGAAGATGCATCAGGCCTCGTGGCGGCAGCTGTCGTCGGCGCATCCCTATCTGCCTCCGGGCTCCGTGTTGGTTTAAGGCAACAGGGCACAGCAGACCCTGGAGGGAGACCCGCAGGCGGCAGGGGCAGCTTCATCCTTAAATGTTGGTTTAACCTGGCGAGAGGGGAACGCGCAAGACCTTCGTCACCCAACGCGCTTGATGGTCCCAACGCAGCGCACTGGAGCTGCCGCTTTACCTCCTGCTGGAGCCACTTCTCGGTCCCAGCAGCCCCGGATAAATGACCCCTGCCCGTCCAGAAGGTACCGCGGAAACCGGGCTTCGGCGCCTGTACAGAGTTTTCCACGAGTATCAAAACCCTGAAATGCTGAAGGAGGGCGAGGACACCCCTCAAAGCACGTCCTTCTCAACCCCCAAGGAAGCGACCCCCAAACCGGAGGAGAGATTCTCTTCTTTTCCTGTTCGGAACAGGAGAACCAGGAAAACAAATGCAATTTTGGTTTTGCTTTATTTGTATTATAAGTGGTGGAGCTGATCTTCATTTTCACTAATGGGAAATGAAATGACTAGTTTTGTACTATTAGGAGCTAATATTTTTAAAAGAAAACACATGAAAAGGTGTCAAATGTTCAAATGAGGCTTAAAATAGACTAAACTGGTTCCTCCAGAGTAAGGGAAGACACGCTTCCTTTGCTGTATTGTAATGCTCAGCAGTTTAAAAAATAATCGTAGGTAAGGACAATTTGAGTGTTTAAAAATGAGGCTTAAAGTCAAAACAAGAATAAAAACCATACTTCTTTTTCTTTTTCTTCTACCTTCAAAATATAGAAAAATACTAAAAAAAATCCCCCCACCCCCCATTTAGAATTTCAGACCGTTACTGCATCGTCCTGGGAAATGACACTTGGCCCCGAAGTGACAGGGCAGGCAGGTTCAGAATGTAAATTCGGTAACTGGATAACTAAGTTTTTCTTTATTTTGTTATCATCTTTTTAGACCTCTTTCCCCTTCACAAAGTCATATAAGTGCAGCATGGACACACACACACACACACACACACACACCCCATACCCCAACCTACCATCACCACCACGACCAACAACAACATTCTTTTCGTCCTAATTTGGAAGTTGGGACAGTATTTTGTGTCAGGGAATAGAGAATACAAATGTCCAGCATTTAGCCTGAGGGTTAATATACAGAGAATAACTTTTGTATAAAATAAATGGAAGGGTCGCACTTCATAACTGCCCCCTTTTCTCTTGGTCGGATACTTAGTCACGACCTCCCGCCGGTCATCTGCGTATGTCAAAGCACCTGAGCAGTTCGGCGCACCTACTTTCGTGATGGGTATCATCACTACTAAGATGGAAGTGGTGTGTAAAACTATAAATTAATAGAAAGTAGCACAAGCCAGCATAAACTGGGCACATGATGACATGAACTGAAAAGAAAATTAAAGCAAGTTTCAGCAGGAAGCTAGCCAGGCAGCAATGTGGTTTGAACCAGATCTTGAAAGAAAAGGTTGGGGTAAAATTGGATAGGACTGGAGGGGAATTCCACACGAGGACAGACAGGGCAGATTCCCAACATGACTGAAGGACGAAGGAAAAGTATCAGTAACTTACTGAACTCAGTGAACGCTTTGAGACAACACCCTAGCTAAATTCCGCAGAATGTAACTCAGCCTGAGAATTGTTTCTCCCAGTGTTGTTCTGGTGGCCAAAGGGAGGTCTGGGCGCCCGGAGTGATCATTTCAACTGAGCAGTGATATTTGGGATCTAGCAGAAGGGGAGAGACTGTGAGAGGATAAACCAAAAAAAATGATAAACGAAACCAATCAAACAAAAATCCCCAAAACTCCAAACCAGCCAATCAACCAACCAACCAACCAACTAACCAAAAGGCACACAGAAATGAGGAACTAGTGCTCCTTGCTTTGGGCTTAATTCTATAAGTGTGTGTGTGTGTGTGTGTGTGTGTGCATGTGGAGTGTGTGTGCGTGCGTGTGCATGTGTGTGTGTGCATGTGGAGTGTGTG
>PVJL010014313.1:0-28476 GCA_004026885.1 Lyroderma lyra | reverse complement strand
GGGGGAGAGGAGAACGTAGAGGAGGAAAGGAGAAGGAAGAAGGCAGGAGAGAAAGGCGTTTTCAGGCTGAGGAAAGACATGAAGATGAACCTGGCGTAAAACAGTGGGCAAAAAGCGGTCCGGGGTCCGCTGAGAATGAACTTGTGCTGAGGATGAACTTGTGCTGAGAATGAACTTGGGAGCCGTGCTGGGAGGAGGCTGGGAGGGGCTGTGGCGGTGGGCTGTTGGCCAGGATGAGATCAGAGGAGGGTGGAGAAGCAAAGCTGTCCCGGCAGCGGCCGTGACCCCCCACCGTCTTCCCTTCCCTCGTAAGCTCCGAATGCGGGTGCCCAGGAAGGCAGACCCTCAGCGGGACCACAAGGATGCAGGCTGGGTGGAGGGGATCCCCCTGTCCTACCGTCTGAAGCCACCACGCAGAACGCGTCATTTCTAATACTTGGTTTTTAACAGGTTAGAGGCGCAAAGTCTGAGACGGAATTGCTTTTTTAAAACGTGGTATGTTTGCAGCGCTTGAGGAAACGCCCCACGTGCCCGAAATGACAGGCCGATGGCAGAATTAGAGCATCTTGGACTGATGTGGATTTCGAGTCTGGTGCAATGCGGAGGAGTGTCATGTCACAGCCTTGCAGGGGCCGCCCAGGTGCCTGGCGGTGGGACCACAGCCGGACGAAGGGCTCAGCCCTGTGGTCTGGGGGAGGCACCGCCTCTCAGCCTCCCACAGCGTGAAGTGCTTGCTCTCCGGGACTTTCCCTGAACTCTAGCCTGCATTTCCCAGGTCTTCGGGCTACTAGCTCCTGCTATAGATAGAGGCTACGATTCAGGAAAATTCTGCTTGAGGCTTGAGTTTTGGGAGGAACAGCCCCTCGCCACAGGAGAGGGAATATGTACAAAATAACGACTGTTTATCAGATTTGCAGGAGCCTCGAGACCCGACTCAGATCGGCAGGCGTCAGTCGACATGAACAAAGAGACTTCAAGCTCTTTCTGGGATCTCTGTTGCAGCCCAGATGTGTGCGGCTGTCAATCACGTCTTGACTCTCCCCTTCTCCCTTCCCGTGACACAGAAGACGCCTGAATTCTGGGCTCTCTTAAGATGGATTTGAGGAAACTCTGAGGCCTCCATCTTCTCAATTGGGCACCCTCTCGATCTATAAACCTTTCTGTAATCCAAACCCTGATGTTTTGCATTGTGCATTGGCCTTTTGAAGCACTGGGCACCTGGCCTTTTGGACCAGTAACATCTCTGCCTACAGAGGGACTAGGAGAAACCTGAGCTCACCTCACGGGGCTGCGCGTGACTAGGACGACCAGCGGGGAGCGTCTGTAAGTGAGGTGCTTATAAATGCCAAGGCAGGAGACCGCGCGCCTGGCACAGAGAAGCCAGTTGACCCGGGTATATGGTGGGTGCATCTGTCTTACAGCAGGACAGCGGTCCTGCGGTCCGGGGAGCTGCAGTGGCCAGGGGACGATGGATGCACCCATAAAGGAAGGAAGGAATCCGTGTGTGCATACGCTAGCACATGCTGCTGGGGTGGGGGGCTGTGCTGGGAGATTTACACAATTATCACACTTAATAGTAACACTTGGAGGACAGGGACATTGCCTGTTAACCATGTGTGACAAATGAAAGCGACCTCCTCGGGTCTGGGTCTGAAGTCTACAGGGGTGAGTTCCAGTTCTGAGAGTGCCTGACGTTTGGCAGTGCGCAGGGACAGGTGGCGATTAGCTCTCGGCCTGCTGGTGACGCTTGCACACAGGTTTCGTTTTGTATGCACAGCTTTGCTTAACATTGGCATCGTAGAAATCTGGAGACATAGAGACGAGGACCTCTCAGGGTTCCTGAAGCATCTGGAGATCTGGGAGCCCGGAGGCTGCGATGGCGGGGGCACCACCACTGAGCACCCCTGTTTTTACTCCTGGACCCCATATCTTCCTTAAGTCACAAACTTGTGATACTGTGATTTACAATTAAAAAAATAAACCACCTTTGGTCTTCTTCCCCATTTCTGGCACAGAGCTCCTAGAAACCTTGGCATTTCCGAAGGGATGCTAGGGATAGAGGTGCCTTTTGCTATGCTGACGAGGTGAGGTTTGGAAAGCACCTAAGTACTTCACCAGTGGGGTATTTCTTACCCCACTTCCCATTTAGAGAAAACCAAGTGCAGCTCGCTGCTGTGTTCAGGTAATTTTCTATAAACCGGCTCTTTGAGGCTGAAGCAACTCTGGCTGGTTTTCAATGTAAAAATAAAGTATAAAAACTGTCCTTGGAGTTATTTCTAAACAAAACTTAACTCTCATCCCAACGTATCATGCATGTATATGATGATCAGCATTTAATCCTTCTTTTCACACAGAAATGCTACGTTTTCTAGGATTTGACATTTTTAGCAATTGAGAATTACCGTATTTTGTAAATGAAAATACCACTACTACAAATGCTGTAAACAGAATGAGGTCATTTGCTTCCAAGGACCATCGCTATACTAGAGCAATGAGAGAATAATAACAAAAGCGAGGTATTTCACGGCGAACTTTGGGGGTGTGGTCAGGACTGTGACCTGTGAGTTACATCGGGGTGAATGCTGCAGCTGCCAGCGAGAATTCTCGGGGCGAACGGGAAGTGGGTTAAACTGTCACTTTTTCACCCCCGATCCGGGGCCCTGGGCGGGAGTTAAATGCAGAGACTCACTACAGGGCCGGCAGTCAGTGGTCAGTTACTACCTATACAGCCCACACACCAGACATGCCATCTGGAAAAGGGACCGCCGCGGGGGTGCTTCCCACCAAGCGGTCAGCTCGCCTGACCCAGAAGAGGACTCTCTCTACGGAACTGCCTTCTCAGCCTCGGGCGGTAAGTAAACGGGGGGCCGGAAACAAACGCAGCCATCGTCACCGGAAGGAGACCGGGCCGTGGCGGCATGCTCTCCGGACAGCCCTCGTGTTCCGCTGCCTCGGTTCCCTGACTCAGGAAGTGGGAATAATAATGCCCCCATTACACAGATGCTGAGGACAAAGCAAGACGAAGGGCGTAAGCATTCACGTGGGACACCCGGCAGGCACCCAGTAAACAGTCCCCTAGAGACATCTTCATCTTACATTATACAGAAAACAATGCACATTAATTGATACTATCAAAGCTTATTCCTACACTGTTCTTGTGCATTTGTACCCCTCCTTCCGCACTGTGATGACAATGTGGCATGGAAATTGCTAAGTAATTTGCCCTATAAAGCAGTAAATGGGAAATGAAGATGTGTAAACCACCCGACTTATTCCCAATCCTGTGCTCTTAAAAACAAAAAAGAGAAAGAAAAAAAACTCTTGCAAAACAATTAGGATGGAATGCTGCTCTCTCCCATAGTCCAAGTAAAATGTGAAATAATTGAACCTTTCCATTGCCCCAGTTTTCTCAAAAGTCAAAGGTTTCATGTGTTCGGATGACAAACAAACCAGAATTTGGAGGCCCGGATGCAGGACCCAAGTCTGGCACTGATTAGTTATAGTCACTATCGTCCTCTAGTGGCTCTGCATCTGAGGACCTGCGCTGGGACCCCAGGCGAGCCACTGCCCCCCGTGTGGATGCGCTGCCCTGAGGCTCCACCCGCCTCTCTGGGTGTGGGAGAAGCTGCCGTGGAGCACCGCTGCTGTCAGCACGCACGTAACACGGTGCACGTGAGGCCCGGGGCTCCGGGTCTGAGCCTCGGCGGCACTGAGCGTTACGGCCACGAGGCGTGTGGCGAGTCTACGGCGTCCTCGCCAGAAGAGGGGCCCTCGGGGAAGCCTGCTGTTATGCACTGGATGTGTGCCTCTCCCCCAGATCCTTAGGTTAAAGCCCTACCCGTCCGTGTGGCTACATTTGCAAACGGAGCCTCTGAGGACGTCATTAAGGTTAAAGGAGGTCCTACGGCCGGGGCCCTGCTCCCACAGGATCAGAGTCTCTCCCCGTGCATGGAGGAGAGGCCACGTGAGGACATGGCCAGAAGGTGGCCACCGACAAGCCAGGGAGAGGGCCCTCAGCAGAAACAAGTCAGCCGGCCCCGTGATCACAGACTTCTGGCCTCCAGAACTGTAACAAAACAAACCCCTTTTGTCCACGCCCCCCGGGCTGTGGCTGCCAAGCAGACGCCCACACACCCGCCGACCAACCAAGCACGGGTGGGACGCTGAATCTCGCCACGACGGAGAGAGCCCCACACGGCCGGCACGGCCTGTCACTCCGGGCTGCGTGAGTGACTGGCCCGGTCTGCGCGCCTCCCCCCGCCCAGCTGCCCACTGCGCCCCATCCATGCTGTAGGAAGTCTCGCCACATTCGCCAATTAGAGCCCTGACTCTGGCTGTGTGTCTCTGCTGCTCCGTGTCCTGGACCCGGTTCATCACAGCGTCATTCATTAGGGACTGGGGCTCCTGGGCACACGGAGCCCACCATCATTAGCACTAATTAAAGCCTGGAGGCCCAGCCTGCTGCACGATGCCGGCCTTTCTCAGCCCTGCGTCAGGCTCACAGCTAACAAAAGGCCCTTTTTGGTCCTGGCGTCTCAGTGGACAAAAGGCCGGAATCTGCTCCCAGGAGCCCAGCTGAGTGTGGGACTGTCCTCAGGGGTCGCAGGAGCTCCCAGCTGCCCATGCAGGCACCAGGCACCGGGGGTTTGAGAGGCCTCGGCTGACCAGACGTCCCATTTTAAATGGGACAGAAACATCGGTCCTGTCCCCTTCCAAACAGTGGACACAGTCAGCCTACTGACACCGTGAGTTTAGCCCCGCGAGGCTGCGCTGACCGTACGTACTATTGCTTTCTGTCCTGGTTAAGACAGGACGTCTGGTCATCCTATCCCAGCCTGGCTTCACAAGGTTCCTGCATCTTTCAGGGGGGAAGACTGATGGAGGGCCCCTGTGTCCCCTGAAATTACCTGGAAGTTGGGGTTGGGGTTGGGGTATGGCAGCCAGGCGGAGCGGGAGTTCTCCTGGTACTTGAAGGGCCCGTTAAAGGCCTGTGAGATGGCGCTCAGGTTGAAGATACACACAGCAGAGGCAGCAATGCTGTTCCTGGGGGACCAAGAGAGAAAAAACGGGGGTCAGAATGCCCCACTGTGACCGCTGTCCTCCCCCAGACCCCTGGACACTGCCCAGGGCGAGCACCTTCCAGAAACTCTCAAGGTCACAGCCTGCTCACCACGCCGAGGCTGAAGGGAGAGCAGGGAGCCATTAGGACACTGGCGACCTGTCAGACGGGGCTCACTCACTCAGCCACAGCCGAGGGACAGAGGCTTCGGGAGAGCTGGATGCGACACCTCCCGAATTCTGGAGGACAAAGATGTCCTCGTCCAGCGGCGGGAGCCCGGCCCCGGTCAGCCCTTCCCACCGTTGGCCGGGCTCCCGCAGGGCGCGGCGCGGCCGGCTGCGTGTGCTTCTTTGTGAACCTCAAACAAATAATCAACTAACAGCAGTCTGCAGAAGTGCCTGTAGGAGGCCCCTCATAACACATACGCATGCGCATATATATATATAATAGGTGTGTGCACATGTATAAATTTACTTATTTATTTAGAAAGGGTGAGAGAGAAAACTCGAGGGCGCACGGACACAGAAGTCTTGACACCGTGATTTGGACTTCAAGCCCTAAGGGTTGGGCTCTGAGAAGTTCGGTGCCTATTTACTAAGTGTGGAAAGAGCAGAATATTTTGGAGGGTTAACTAAATCTGCTTTATGAGCTCAGCTCTGGTTTTAAGTTTCCATGTCCTTGCCCTTTGCCAACGTTAAGTCCATTCATCAGCTGGCTTTCCCGAGTTACAGGGGACTTCACAGAACTCCACGTGGCAGTGTCTGCCCTACGCTTGGTTTATTCGATGCACACTGACTGGGGGCCAGACGTCATTTGAGAGGCGTCACAAATTCCCATTCACATAATCTCCCTAAGGTAAGGGACAGTCACTTCTAAGGCAAATGGGGCCCAGAGAGGTCAAGACACCTGCCGAAAGTGGCCCAGTGACCAAATGGGCGAGTTGAACTTGAACCCCAGGCCATCTGCCTCCCAGGACCCGGGTTTTGAATCCTCTTTTAGAGCTCTGTGTGTGAGATATTAAAACCACCGCTGCGGGCAGGTCCTGTGTTTCCTCTAGAAGCTTCGGCACAGAGGAGAGAGTGGCAGGACGCATCCCTGTCTCCACAGCTGGCGAATACAGTGACAGACGCTAAATGTGAACCTATTCACACTGCTGTTCTGACTGCCGCGCATCGCCCTCGGAAAAGAAGGCCACAAGAAGTCAAAAAGTACGAGGAGGAATCAGCCTCTGAACAGGTGACTCACTTCAGGAAGAACAAGATGACGACTATGTTAGAGCACAGGGCTAGACACACGGGGGGCATTCCGCTAGGGACCAGGGGAGGCCACCGTGGGCCTGGCGGTGACCATTTGGGAGGGGCAGGGGTGTTAATAATAATCTAATAATATCCTGAGCTCTCTGCTAAGACCTTGGTAGGGGTCATTGTATTTCTTACAGGAAACCTACAGACTTTGAGACTGGCCTGATTTTACAGATGAAAAACAGAGGCACACAGAGGTCAGTGAACCTAAGGCACAGGCTGAGGGGACGTAAAGCAGGGGCTTTGCACAGGACCCCAGCGTTCATGCCCAGAACCCCACTGCTGTGCTCCTTCCGCTGCCCCCCCACTTCTCAGTGAACGGCACTCATCCACCCAGGACCAGTCTGGTCGGGTGTTTGGCGTCAGCCCGGGGGTGCCCCAGAAGTAGCCAGTGTGAGCATCCCTGACAGGTGCTGGGGGACACTTCTCCCCAAGGACCAGTGAGCAGAGCACCACACACACGTACACACTCATGCACGCTCACACATATACACACACATGCATGCATGCACACACACACGCACATATGCACGCACACACATGCGTGCACACACACATACACACATGCGAACACATGCACGCACACACGCACGCACACATACACAAGTGCCCACACATACACAAGCGCGTGCACACACGCACACACACATGTGCATGTGTACACACATGCACACGCACACGCACATACACCCATCCTTTCACTTGCTGTGATCTGAGCAGTGTGGAGACCAGGGCACAGGAGACTCCATTGTGGCCAGCTCCCCCCACCCCCTCCTCCCCATCCCTGTGGCAGGTGTGGCCAGCCCAGGTCCAGACTGTAATGACCTCATGGCTGAGTCACCTTAAAGCAGGGGTCAGTGCTCACACGCCCCTTTGGTGAACTGACCTTCAGCCCCGGGTCACCACCAGGCCTCTATCAGCGACCACGGTCATAATACGGCCTTCACCTACTGCTGCATGTTATGTCTTAGCTTGTTTAGAGCCCAGGTGGGTAAAAGTGGAGGCAGGTCCCCCTTGGTGAGCCCAGTAATAGGGGAGTTGAAAGTTGGCTTCCTTAGTCTGCTGGAAGTCATGGGGACAGCGGGAGAGACACTCTCCTGCCCCCCCCCCCCCACCGCTCCTAAGGAAGGAGGAGAAATCAAAACCTTGCCCTATCCCCTCCCCCGCCACGTACTGTCTGTGAGTCACCAGTTTTAGAGACCCTGCTGCAGTGGCTTGTCTTGTTGGGCCGGGCAACTCCTGCCCACGGAGCTGAGAAAACCATAGTCCCAGGGACAGAAGGACATGAAAAGGGGCCTTTGTCACCATTCCCCAGTGCTGAGAGAGCTTGACAGACACACAGAGGCACCCAACACGGGGAGCAGAGCACCAGGACGCTGGCCTCCGCATTTCACTGGCGTCTAATTCACAGACGGGCAACAACCAGCTGCCTCTGACAGTCATTGCCCCTCAGCATGGAGCAGGTCTCGTCAAGAATGTGGTCACCTATCGACAGGGTACAATCAAGGCTGGGACAGGAGAGGGACGAGAGGTGGGACGTGCTGCAGGGTTACAGACGGTGTATCAGAAAGTTGTCCAAGCTCCAGTGAGAATGATATCCAAGAGAGAAAGGGCCGACAGAGCGATGCGGCCTTTGCCAGTGTAGAAGCTACGTGGCGGGTGACCTCCAAGAGACGGGTGTCTACACCACGAACAAACAGCCTAGCACAGCCTGAAACTGGTTTTGCAGCGAGCACCTAACCGGGCCATTCACCATCGCGGAATCGCCGCGCGCCGGCACTCACGTTCCTTCTCACATTGTTCGCTTCTGCCCAGGGCCGGGGGGCGAGGTGCTGAGGAAGCCGAGCTCCCCTCGTGTGCAAGCCTGGTGTGGCCTGGGCGCCTGCACACCCCTCCTGAGCAGCTTGCACAACCAGGCTGGGGAAAGCAAATCAACTTCGGAAACGACATGTGAGGGGCTCCCGGGGTGTGGGGACTGGGCTGCGGCGCTCTCGATGCTGCGGCCTGGGTTCGACTCCCAGCCAGGGAGCCACGAATAAAAGAAACGACACATTGGTTTTTCTAAAAGAAACTTATCGAGGAGGGAGAATAACTTCTGGGGCTGAACACCAGATTTACAATCAAGGTGGTCACAGTGGGGAGGGGGCGGGTGGGGGCCGCCCGTTTCTGCTAGTTTTCTCACTCCAGAACGCTCTGCGTGGGGTGAACGCTATTGCCACGTGGACCTGAAGACGTAGGCCCAGCAGGGCCGAGACCAGGACACAGGGGCCAACAGGAGGGAAGAGGCAGACACAGTGACTAGAAATGCAGTCCCCGGCAGGCGGCTGCTGCTGAAGACAAGAAAGTCATTCAGAAAGACCTGAGAAGCAGAGCAGACGTCATAAGGTCATCAAGTCTCCCAACTCAGGCAAGAAGGAGAGGCTTCCCCACGTGCAGGGCTGTCCCCAAGGCGAACGCTGGGACGATCCGGATAAACCGGGAAGGCTGGTCACCCTACCCCATTTATCAGCACTGTCACCCATCCTGACTCAGACCCTCTGCTATGGATTCGAATGTTCAGCTTTAGTCCAGACTGCTAGGTCCCCCGATTAGAGATTTCAAAGGTGACTCAAACCAGAATGCACCCTGCCGAATTACCATGGTCACCACGATAACGAGGACGAATTATCAGCACCGCTGCCAAGGCTGACGGCAGCGGAGCTCGGAGGCCCGGGGTCGCGATGCAATCTGTGATTCCTGGGGCTGGGCGACGGCCCCGTGGAGTCGCAGCACAGCACACTCGCCGCGAGCGGATTCGGGTGTGGGGTCAGGCTCCCCTCCAGCGGATTGGAGTGAAAAGATCCGCAGACTGTCAGTTCTGAAGCTAGGTGTTACGTCACAAGAGGGAAAAATGCTATGATTGTTTTCAAAAACTTTTTAAAAGCCTAACCATCCTTTCAGCAACGCCCGCCTGCCCTGGCCGTCTCGCAGAACCATGACGGAAATCGCAGCGATGGCCAGGGGACAATGTGCACTTCACTTACGAGCACAGGTTGGGGCAAGAGGGACACGACCTCCAAGATCGGCCTTTCAAGACAACAGGGCTTTTATTAAGCACAAAGGCATAACATGCATATTGGAAAAAAATAAAATAAAAACACCTACTGTGTACCAGCGTTTCGGAAAGCACCCAGAACACACGGGCGAATCAGGAGGGGAAAATGTACTGCAGGGTCGCTGGGTGACAAAAGCCTTGTGATTAGCTTTACTTCCCTAATACCAGGCTCAGAAATCAAGATTTGGTGTAACATCCATCCATCAGCCAATCAATAAAAGTTGGTTGTTAGTAAAAGTTGTTAGTAAAAGTTGGTGTAAAACGTTCACACCGCGGAGGTCAGAGGCCCAGCGGACCCCCTGGGTGGGTAGGAGGGCTAGGGCGCCCGGGCTACGTACACGTTGGTGGTGAAGATGCCGTAGATGAGGTCCAGCTCGGGCAGAAAGAAGGTGCCCTGCAGCTCGTTGTAGTAGAAGGGCACCTCGCCGGGCCGGGAGCAGTTCAGGCGGGCCTTCATGAAGGTGGTCCACGTGTCCTCCAGCAGGAACCGCCCCCCGATGTCGTTCTTGCAGACCCGGGCGGCCCTGGAGAACACGGTTTTCCCACAGTCGTGCTCCACGGCGTTTTCTCGGAAAAAGAAGTAGGTGAAATTCCCGATGTCGTAAGATGACACGAAGTTGGGTTCTGGAAATGACAGGAGAGAAAGAAGAGTCTCAGCACCCACAGGGTATTTCTGTATGTCCTTCCTGACCAGTATGTCTTCCAAGGAGACTTGGTTTGGTGCAGAAGTCTTACGGGGCGAACGGGGTGCGGTTGGGGGTGGGGGGACCCTGGGCCCACGTAACGATCTGTGTTACTACTGGGGGGGAACTCGGTACTCAAGTTCTAAGTGCCAGGAAATCGCCCGCATACTTCCACAGGTGAGCTACCTGAGTTAACACAACATCAGTTCACATGACATCAATACCATCCAAAATGGGCAGCAAAGGTCTGTGGTATCGTACTTTAAGGCGACACCTATTGCTTTATTTGTATATTTCTACATACCCTTCAGAGAGAGAGAGACAGAAAATAAAGTTAAAAGGATAAAATATGATTCAGAATATTGGAGTCGAGTATCATCTCATTTGTGTACGAGAAAACAAAATTCTTTAGTTTACTTACATACATACGTCTGACTTACATCCTTGGCGAGCTTTTTCTAAGGACTTTAAGATGTTTCGAGCTTTTTCTAAGGACTTTAAGATGTTTTGAGCTTTTTCTAAGGACTTTAAGATGTTTTCCATTTGTGAAAATTGAAACTGGAGTTAGTGTCCTGAGTTAGCTTTAGCAATTCCTGTTACTATGGTGACCATATTAACGGTGAGGATTAACACTTATTTTCTTTGTTCTGGGTTGCTGGGGACTCCACATAGAAAAAGGAAGTGCACTGAGATGGAGTCGTCGAGCTGCTCATTTTTGGTCTCGTAATTAGCTTACATAGAGATTTCGAAATGACAAAAGTACAAACCGGCAAAACCTTTACTTCACCAAACTCATGAGGAATGTAGGAATTTTATAGATTGTCAACTGAAAGTGTTATCTTTATGACTTCCTGTTTGATGCCATCAATAACAGAGTTGAGGTCTTTTCAGATACAGATAGGCCCTCATATTTACCTTTAAAAACTCTCTTTTCTCTATTGCTAAGAGTTTTTCATTCAATCAGCAAGTGTCTGACTTTTATGGTGCAATTAGGATAACATGGCAGTAGCCTTTTGTGCTCAAAATTAATGGAACGAATCACACAACAACTATATGTACAAGAACACATTTCAGGGACCATTAGTTTTGGGGGGGCAAGGCAGTTGGCCTTGTACGTTGCCAGATCCAATTAGATTGCACCGATACACATGCTACTGGCAGGACAACTAAAAACATGTTTGGCTACAAGATGACCCATTAACGTTATGAGTGAGACACACAGTGGGGTGACCTAAGATCTGAAATGCATCAAGTCAGAGGCCGACATGGAGGGTACTGCTCGGTGCAGAAAGGCTGTCACTAGTTTTTACTTGCATAGGGTCAATATTGTTACAAAATGTTTCCATTGAATTCAACTTTACATTCTAAAAATGTAACAAATATTCTAAATTGTATGTGCAATGTGCTTTTCTCTTCAGTCCATCATATTGTCCTTAAGTCATTTAAGAACGTCAAAGAGAATTCAGTCAGAAATGGTTTTAATTTAGAAACCACCAAATGTACTGTCAGATGACCGGTGCTTGAACCAGAAATGGGCACTTAAAATACCCAGCCCCTGGACTGCATCGAATTGTCCGAGACGGGAAGTGGGGACATTCATTAGCTGTTAGTGTGCTTTCACATCCTGGAGCGGGGCTCACGACACAGGAGGCTGCACATCTCCAACCCGTGTGTTTTGGAACTTAAGGCGAAATGCTGAAAGGATTTTCGAGTCCGTCCACCGTGAGTCTCCGGAAGAGAATCACTTGCTGTGGCAGACCCTCCCGAGTCCAAGCTATGGAGCAAGTGCGAAACCGCAGTTTTTGTTTCTAAAGAAAATACCCACCTGCACGTCTGATTCTAAAGAGAAGTCTCAATCATGTTAGAATGGGCCCTGCACCCAAGTTCATGTAACCAGGCTACAGTGGGATCTGTGCATGAAAACAAACCATAAACCACCCCCAGCCGCCGTGACAGCAGCAGAAGGCCTCATCTTAAATGGAGGGCACAGGGGACACGGCGCAGAGCTGGGGGTGTCTTGCCCGGGCCGGCGGTTACCCGCACACGTGCATGAGGTGTGAGGCAGAGTCCACACGATCTATCCAGCACCCCACAACGGCGCCCTGCTGCTACGGACTCAGGCACAAACCGCATGACAACCACGTAGTAAGGGACTCAGGTACGTAGGTCTTGTGCAGGAAGATGAGAAGCAACAGCGGTAAGGGGACCTGCTGTGGCCTCCTCCGGCTCGGGCTGGGCCTATAACTTAGCGCCTGGGAGCGCTAATGGCGCTGTGCCACACGCTGCGCTCGGGGCTGTGGGTTCGAGTGCTCCCCCAAATCATAGGATCGCAGCGGCAAGTGCTGTTTCATGCTTCTCGCTTCATAGGAGAGGACGCTAAAGCCTAGAGGTTTGCTCACCCGGCGGGTCCACACAGCAGCGGCAGGGCCGGGCCAGGGGTGGGGCGGGGCCGGGGTGGGCGGGCCCGGGGTGGGCGGGGCCGGGGGCCGGGGTGGGGTGGGGCCGGGGTGGGGTGGGGCCGGGGTGGGGTGGGGCCGGGGTGGGCGGGCCCGGGGTGGGCGGGGCCGGGGAACGGTTGACGGCCCGGGAGGCCCGACCTCACCGCTCCACACCCGCCAGCACGCAGTGCTAAAACGCGACGGGCCACCCGAGAACCACCGACTCTGCCCACGACGGGGTTCCGGACAGCCCGGGGACACCAAAGCGGTGAGTGGGCCTCGTCAGGACGGAGAGGAAGAGGGCTTCCGGACTGACGGCAGGAGGAGACGAATGCCCAGACGGAGCGTGACCCGGCCGCTCTCGGAGATGGCAGCGATGGCGCGGGGAGAAGGCGACGCAGGAGCAAGGAGCCGACCACCCGAGAGCTTATGGAACAAGACGGTGGCTGGGAAGTGACTGCCTCAGCCCCGGAGACGGGGTTTCAGATGGCGGTGACGTCAGGGCACCGGTGTCATGTTGGCCACTCCACCGAGCAACCCAATACAGATGTCACACGTAAAGCGGGTACTGAGTCACGTCAGGCAGGTGGGTCCCCAGCTTCCTCTTCCCACAGAGAGCCCCTATCTCTCTCCAAACCACCCTGAACCAGTGATGTGACGGGGGGTGGGGGGGGGGTGGCGTGGGGAGGATGACAGGCGTTTTGCACAGAAATGCTCCAATACCTTGTCCCCCCAAGAAGACACGGGGACAGCAAGTGCTCCGTGTGTCCTGTGTGCTGTGCCCTAGTTCTCCACACAATGCAGGTCGCGTTAGTCGGGGAGCTGACTCCGGTCAGGACGCTCACCATGCTGCCTTGCTGGGGTCCCTTAGGACCCTGAGGAGTCCCTGATGGAGTGATGACCTGTGGCCAAGTCAGGAAGCTCCATTGCTCCGAGAGCAGAGCCTTTTCCAACTCAGCCAGCATCCTGTCCCTCTTCCAAAGACAGCAAGAAAGCAGGGACAACTGTCCAACAGGCAGCCAAACATCTGCTGCCTTTACAGACACAAATCTGGAGGAAGGGGATGTTTGATTCTCACCAGGCAGGACAGTAAGGTGCATATGGTTTCCTTCCCATTATGCAAGTTCTGTCTCTGGTTAAAATGCAATTCACCACGAAGTAGTATCAGTCACTCCTGAGTGACCTGAGCCAGTCCTAAGTCAGGCATCGCCTTCATGTCCACAAGGCACAATGACATGAGTGTGTGAGAGATCTGAGGGGCCCTTTCACATACTGTTGTTAGAGCTACAAAGAAATGGAAGGTATGCTGCTAATTCAGAATTAAAACAGACGTGAGGATATATAAGCTTATTATACAGAGGGTACCCAAAATACACATTTTAAGAAAGGAAAAATGTATTAAATTGCAATACTCAATATATACTGATAACAAAAGATGAATGCAAGTCACGTTTGACTTCTGCAATGACAAGAGGTGCTCAAAGTGGTCACCATCAGCGTCTACACACTTCTGATGATGGTGAACAACGCTGACCACATTGTCCACTTGTGTCACTGCACATGCCCATTCAATGTCTTCCCGAAGTACCGCCAGTGCAGCCGGTTTTCTATGGGACACCACGTCCTTTAATGTCCCCATAGGTAGAAGGCAAGGGGTGTTAAGTCAGGAGAACGTGGGGGAAACCCAGACAACGTTCTTGAATTGCAAATATCACTTCAACATGGTCTTGTGTTCCTTGAACAACAACCGTGCTTCCACCATTGTCTTTGCCCACCCTGCCTGTCAGGTAGAGATACTTGCATTCATTTGCTTTATGCCATCTTTTGAGCAAACGCCATGATACACGTTGGCTACCATAATTCAATGCAACTTCAAGAAGTTAGCACGTAGATAACATCTCTTAAAATGTTTATACTCTTTTGAGCACCCCAATATTTACATGGATAGCTGTTTTCCTCAAGCTTGTAAAACACACTGAGTTATGGATTACAGTTTTGCACAAAATACATCATGTTATGAGAATACTCATGTTTCATGACATAGAATTTGAGTGGACACCTCTCCTGACATCACAGTGACCCAGCAGACGGAAGCACTCAGGAGAGACCCACAATGTCAATGCCCGCAATGTCAATGAGCTTGAGAAATGAGAAGAACAGAAGCATCAGCATATTTGAGAAGACTTTGACCATGGAAGACCAGGTGCTGGACATTCAGATGTAGCCTTCTGTTTTGTACTCCTCTCACTCCAGTGCCCACTGCATCCACCATGTTCACATGGTTCAAGCTCATGGTGGACCAGGTCACCAACAGGCTCTTGATACTGACACACTTGTCTACACTGATGAGAATGGACATCAAAGATACAAAAGTATTCCAATTTTCCTGTCTATAAAAAAACTTACTAGAATCAAGATCTATCATTAATTCTTTTGCAAACAAAAACCACCTTGTGATACGCTTGCCAAAGGCAGGATGAACAAAGCCCGGCATGGAGCCCATGTGGGTTGTGGCTCCGCCTACCCCAGCCTGAAACCTTGGACTGGACCATTAACATCTAGAATGTTCCTTCATGCCATATGACAATTCAGGGCATAAAACACCTACTTTGCTGGAAGGATTAAAGAGATGAGTAGGTAATAAATTTTAATGCATGGTGGCTATAATTATTATTTCATTATTTACTCTTGATTTCCCTTCTAATAGTTTATATTTAGAACTTCACACAATGATTATGAATAATCAAACATCATATATTTAGCTTAAAGGTGGTCAGAATTTGAGGACCATGAATACAGCCATGCTTGCATTTTTAAAATAGCAAGTTACTCCACAACCACAACAACAAAGAGAGTTCACGGGAGCGATCTCCAGGCATGACACACAGCCAGAGATTCTCACTTCCCTAATTTGCTGGTGTCAGTCGCTATCAAAACTGCTTCCACGTACATGCCTAGATTTCAGACCCTCTCTTAGTGTATGCGTTGTTAATCTTGTCACAGCTACACAAAAATGTGCTGCAGAGGTGTCCAAGTGAATGCACTTTCATATAGGTATTTAATACGAGCACACAATTAAACTAAAATTAAGTACAGCAGGGTTTAAAAGCCATTGATGTACTAACGTTCTTTCTCTAAGATTTCTAGTGAAAGATGATGGATGGCTGGATGGATAGATGATAGATGATAGATAGATAGATGATAGATAAATGATAGATATGAGAACTGTCCAGGAACACTCCCACCATTGTCAATATAACGAGAATGGTCACGTGGCTGGATGCTTTCCGACAGCCCCCGTACACACATGTGGCTGTCACGTGCACTCGTGTGCACGCAGCGCTGAGGTGTGTGCTCGTATGTGGCTCAATACTGCCCCCTGCTGGCTGCATGAACTCCGTCGAGGCAGTGGTCAGCACAGGTTCTCCGTTTCCCGCTTTTTGGGACGGTGGTAACAACACCCAATACAGTGTCACCGTGAGGACCAAAGGCAACACGTGCCACGTGCCCAGCGCTTGATTGCTGTTTGTCAGAATCCAGATCCCTGTTTATTTAAATTATAAACTCACGTGTGTAAATAATAAACGTTAATGTAAACACGCACCTCGGCATTTGCCTAACAAGCGACTCCATCCGTTCTGCACTCCGGGCATCTCAGGAGGGTGTGTTCCTCCCGGCAGCTGCAGAGCAAGGCGGAGAGGCCCGGCATTCCGGAGCCTCCGGGCCACCCACAGGGCCCCTCCATCGTCAGGAACTCAGCGGCCACCGCTGTGGGGACCGTCCTGGGTGCGGGGAATGCCATGGTAAAGTGGCAGACGCGGCCCGTGCCCCCAAGGACAGCAGGAGGAGAGACAGACAGACAAGTAATCACAGGAGGATGAGGAGCACCACAGGGGCCAAGGGCAGGGGGGCAACCTGCAGAAGCAGAGAGGTGGGAGGGGGAAAGGGCGGATACGAGCTTGGGAAAGGGCCACCAGGCCAAGAGCAGGGGACAGTGCAGCTGAGGGGGAACCCTAAGGGTGGCTGGGAATGCGACGGAGCTCGCATTGGCACAGAGGGGTCACAGGGCGGGAGGAAGAGGGGGATTCCGCTACCACAGAGGGGCACTGCGGAGTCTTATAGCTCAGGGTCCCCATTGCTGCAAGCGTGGCGGCGGTCAGGTCGGGGGGAGGGGTGGCCTATGTCAGTGACCATGAAGTATGGTCACTAAGTGTGGTCACTGACGTCGCAAAGGGAGCCTTGGATCCCAGGCCTTTCTCTCCCGGAGCACCCGGCGGACAGCAAGCCATGAGACTAGGGACAGGGTTGCAGAGAACCGGAGGCCTTCCTCCTCCAAGGGGGACACACCCTGTGGAAAGTGTGCTATTTGCACATATTTGCTGATTCAAGTAGGAGTGGCCTGTGCCACAGGGCGATACACGGTCTCCCCCAAATCGAGAATTGCCACCTTGGCATTAGCATGCATCCTGGGAGCCCCGTGTCAACTAGAATGCTCCCTCTCCTTCCATCCATGAGAGCATCATTAGTGTGTGATGGGGGGTTACGTGTCTAAGTGGCCCAAAGTGACAAAGACTGCCCTGTCCAAGATGCTTTCTCACGCTGGTCCAAGCAGGTCTTGGGCAGCCCATCCGTTCTTCTGGAGGATTCGACCCAATCACACATTGCTCGGCCTCATGCTACCTTGGGGACAGAAGGACCCAGCAGTCCATTCTCTTCTGAAATGTGGCAAGCACAGAGCCTTCATCACAAGGCTGACAGGAAGCTGAGCCCCCGCCCCGACCTCCAGCGCTCAGCTCCCCATGAGCAAGGCAGGGTACACTATTTGCGAGGAGCACCCCGGGAACTGATGCCTTCGTGTCACCTGCCCGACTTCTGTTGCCCACGAAGGGCCCTCTCCTGCTTCGGGTGTGACCACTGCAATTCACGGCCTCTCCTCCTGCACGCTCGTACAAGGAAACACGCTCACCTGGTGTCCAAGTCCCCACATCCCTCTTCTCTGGTGGTGGGGCACAAGGACGACACCAGGGGACGGGGGAGGCAGGTTGGGATGCAGCTGTTCTCCAGGGTGCCGCCTCACCACAGGGGATGCTGGGAGCACATGGAGGGGCAGGACCCGAGCAGGGAGACAGGACCTGAGTTCACCTCCCGCTCAGGTGCACGCCAGCCGGGGAACCCAGGCTCAGTTGGCCGGAGGGGCGGGGGGCACCCAGACTCAGTTGGCCGGGGGGCAGGGGGCCCGGCTCAGTTGGCCGGGGGGCGGGGGGCCCGGCTCAGTTGGCCGGGGGGGCAGGGGGCCCGGCTCTGTTGGCTGGGGCAGGAGGGTACCCAGACTCAGTTGGCCGGGGGGGCGGGGGGCCCAGCTCAGTTGGCTGGGGCAGGAGGGTACCCAGACTCAGTTGGCCAGGGGCACCCAGGCTCAGCCGGCCAATCCCTCCAACCTCGGCTCCCCAACCTGTGCAGTAAGGGCCGTGCCATCTCCCCGGGCAGGCTGTACGGAGGGTCACAGATGGCGCGTCCATGCAGCCTCCCAGCCACCTGGCAGGTTACAGATAGCCGTGTGACCCTCCCGTGCACCCGGAGTCCTGACGGCGGGTACCAGAGACGTCAACGGGGGTGCGGACAGGCAGATGGTGTGCACGGAGGCCACCAATTTAAAATCTTTTCTGGCCCTATAAGAAAATCGGACTTGGCTTACAATGCAATTTCCGAAGTGCATCCGTCCCACACGCGAGAGGCAGCCTGTCCAACGCCCCGCGGCAGGTGGGTGGTGCCCACAGGTGAGGACAGGATGGCTCGTCATGCCCGCTAACATGTCCCCCTGCTCCGCTCAGCGCCCAGGTCCCGTCACCCACCGGGAGCGAGGTGTCAGCCCACCGTTCATAGTGACACCCCCTGTCTAAGCATCTCCCCAGAGGCCTGCTTGCTAAAAGGCAGAACTGGGCTGCTGACTACGCAGGCTGGATTTCGGCGTTCGTTTCCTGTCCTCGATGAATGCTTTAGTCGCCCCCCGCCCCCCAGAAGTGGTGGGTCCCCAGGCCCCGCTGGTCTCTCCGGTGCTCGTTCCCGTAAACTCTGCTCCCGGCTATGAGACTCACAGATGCCACCAGGCCAGGCAGCGCCCCGCCGTGCCCATGCCTACCTCCAGGGCCAGTGCTGTAGACACTCAGCCTCTCACGTGCCCAGGACGCCACCCAACAATGTCACCGCAGCCTGGCCAGGCCTGGCCTGCCCAGGGGCCGCATCTCCTCCACCAAGTCCCCGTGCTCACGGGTGGCGGGGACAATTCCTCCTCCTCAAGGCAACAAGGGATTCTCTCCTTCCAAGTAACTTATCTTCAATAGTAAGTCGGTTAATCATTGTTCTCAAGACCCCAAAGACCCCGCGTCATGTGTGGGGAACATCACACTCAAGTACTTCAAACTGAGAGCATTTGAGATTGGTCCAACAAGGGTTTTCTTAACTAAAAACAGCGTAAGCGATGTGCCCGCAGTGGGGGTGCTGTGGACTTCAAGTGCCTTTGCCTCCGCATGAGGTCACTCTGGAGCCTCCTAGATCGGGGGCCCCTGGGGAGCCCGGCAGGACGACCCCGCAGACCCGCCAACGCTTCCTCCAGAGCCGGGAGCGGGCGGGCCGCTGCGTGGTAGCGAGATCGCGTCCACGCAGACGTGCACAGCGGGCCGCCGAGGCGAATTCACGGATTCACGTCCCCAAGTCCCTCCCGAGGTTGCGCACGCAGCTGCCCCGGAACCCCCCAACTCAATCTGCACCCTGTGCATTTGGAAATGGCACGCCGTCCCCCTTTTGCCTGGGTTGACCGTTTCCCCAGTTTGACGGCCAGTTCCTCGAAGTCAGGTTTTACAGCTTTTCTACTTTGAGCGTCGGCCATTAAACATTCACTATCCCACCTTACAGCAGCCATTTATTAGGATTATTAACAATTAGTACCTTAATGCATTAAAGCTGTTAAGGTAGTTTTCAAAACATCCATTTATTTTAGGAGCGATGGTGGCACAGGGGGGGAAACTCGATGTTAGAACTCATGTTCGTGACGGAGCACAGAGCCCTGCCCCCATTTCCTTCTGAACATCACCCCGTCCATCGCGTTGCCTTGACGCCTGCCCCAACACGCGGCGGCCAGAAACGGGGGTCCACGTGAGACGGCCAAAGTCTGTTTAAGTGTGTGACCATCAGTTTGTAGCACGTGCGTCTACGTGGGCACACAGGCGTGTTCTCAGCTCTGGGTTTCCACTGCCACGACGCGCTCCCTTTGCTGTGGGCGCGGCTCGGGCACGAGGAAGGACCAGGGGGCCGCCGGGGTCAGCCGTTCCGGGGACCGCCAGGGTCAGCCGTCCGGGGTCCGCCGGGGTCAGCCATTCCGGGGACCGCCGGGGTCAGCCGTCCGGGGTCCGCCGGGGTCAGCCATTCCGGGGACCGCCGGGGTCAGCCGTCCGGGGTCCGCCGGGGTCAGCCGTTCCGGGGACCGCCGGGGTCAGCCGTTCGGGGACCGGCCCAGCGGTCAGCCCATGCGCTCCGTCAGCCGACGCCGCCCCTGCCTCCCCGCCGGCCATCGGGCCCGAGTCCGGGAGTTCACAGCAACCACCCGCGTCCGTGGAGCCTGCCGTGGGCGAGGCACTGACTCAGCATCTCTTGGTTGTCTCAGCATGTTCCCGCCAGGGCCAGGCCGGTGACGACTCGGCTCCACCTCGCAGGCAAGCAGGCCGAGACAAAGCAGAAGCCCGAAGGCTGAGAGCTGCTTCCCCCTCAGGTCCCTCTGTGGCCAAAGCCGCCGCCTGTGCCTAGGAGCTGCTGCCATCGGTGCATGAAGCCCAGGTGGGGCACAGTCCCTGCCACGGGGGGGCTCGAGCGAGGGACGAGAAATGCAATGTGGGGGCAAAGGGACGGGGGGCACAGGAGGGATGGCCGGGGGCTTCCGCAGGAGGGAGGAGGGGCGGCTGCTGGGTGCAGCGCTGGACTCCGGGAGGACGGGGAGGGGGCAGCTAGGGGGTGGGGGGTGAGAGGGGTGGGCTGGGGTCCAGGCAGAGGACACGGTGGGGAGGAGGGGCTGGGAGGGCGAGGTGGGGTCGGGTCACGGGGCATCTGACAAGGATGCTGAAGGCACTCAGGTGGCCATCAGCCCCTCGAAGAGGGCGTCCGGTCCCGGTCTGCACTTCCCACCAGTCTGCTGTCGGCATGATAACAGCAGAGATTTCACAGGGAGCTCCAGATGGCTGACTTCCTTAGAAAACCCAGGCGAGCTCACCGGGCACCGCCCAGGGCATGAGCTCTCGTGGGGGCACCTGGGCTGCCGTTGGCCACAGCCCCCACCGCCCTGACGACCACCGTGTCCTCTCGCCCTCAGCCCTTCGTGGAGAAGATGGTCGGGGTAGTGATGCGAGAAAGCCAGGCTGCTCGCAGGGGAGGGGCCGCCTGCACGGCGCACGGAGGCCACCCACCCACCCCTCCCCCTGCATTCGTGACCACACAGTCCCTCGGCCAACACGGCCGAGCAGCTGCCAGGCCCCGGGCGTGCCCAGGTGTGACCGACCGCCCTGCTATCGAAGGTGGGGCGAGTTTCCCAGACAAAGGGGCAGAAATCAATAGCCAAACACCTCATCAATCAGGTGATGACAAGGGGGCACTCCTGCTCGGGGGGAACACGCAGGGTGACGGGAGGGGTGACTCGGGAGGGTCCCAGAACAGGAAGATTAGGGACGGCTGCTCCATGCAGGGCGCGTGCACTTGAAACCTTGGACGTCATCACAGCCCCCAGGACAACGTGGGTGGTGGCAGACTCACTGAGAAGAGGCCACATCTGTCGTCACGTACGCGACAGCGTCCTGCGCCTCTGCCTTCCAGTAGCTGCCACCGGGCACGGTCAGGGAGGACCATGCTATGGCCGGGAAGACCCTGCTGCAGAGGGGAGAGCCCTTTCGGAGTCAGGATGGCCACCCTGACCTCCCAGGGGACCCCGGGATTATGGGCACTGACTGGACTGACCAGACGTCCCGCGTTAAACCAGACAGAAACAACGGTCCCGTCCCATTGCAAACAGCACGCGGCGTCAGCCCACTGGCACCGTGAACTTGGCCCAGCGAGACGAGGCTGACCGTACACACCGTGTGAAGCAGGACAGGACTGCTGTTTTCTGTCCCGTTCAAAACGGGACGTCCGGTCCCCTTAGCACTGGCGTTGAGGACAAGTGCCGCTGGCTGGGGGTCCAGCCTTGGCAGCGGGCGTCTCCGGGACAGCACCGGACGGGCAGCAGGCTGACAGGGCGGCATGGAAGGGCGTGGAGCCTGGGACGGGCACGGCCCTGTTTCCGGGGCTGAAGCCTCACCCCGGCTAGTCTGTGGACAGTGGGTCGGAGAGGGCTGGTGCCGCGTGTCAGCTGAGAGCCGAGGGGACCCTAACTAGACACAGGAAGGAGCAGGGGCCATGAGGAAGGACCCCTCCCCGCCACTGCAGGAGCCCCCTGCCTGCTGCCCTGGAGCAAGGCCCGCTCTGTCCCCAGGCGTTGGCTCCTGTGCCCTGGCTCCCTCGGTCGCCTGAAGACGCAGAAGAACCTAACGGCCTCGCTGACCGAGTTTCTGAAATCACAGAGGGAAGGGCGTGTGTTTAGCTGGTCTGGGATTCTTCATTTGCTCCTGTCGCGTGTGAAAGAAGCCGTCTGAGCATCTTCATTGAAGAGAGTGGTCATCATTAGGGGAAGAAATGCCCGGCTCCGGTGAAAAGGTGGGTGAAACGCAGCCAGCGACACTGCAGCGAACGCAAATCTCTCCCGAACGCAGTGGTCCCCGGAGAGCTGCGGCAGAGCGTGAGGTCGAAGGACGGATGGGTGCAGCGCCAGGTAAGTGACGTCCTGCTCCCCGTCTCAGCGGGGGACACAGCAGAGCCAAGTGGGGGACAGAGGCCAGAATCGGTCCTGGGTGAAGGATCCGTCAGAGCAGAGAGGCAGGGCGACCCCAGGAGCAGAAATGGTACCTCAGGGCTAAGTGCCCCAACGGACAGACGGAGCCGGGAGAGAGAGTAATGCTGAGCCGACGAGAACTCGGAACCCTCAGGCAGGCTCTCTGCCCTGCACCCCGGGAGCCACCGTGCATGCCCAGGGACGTGGGTGGGGACGCCCCTCTTGGAGGGCAGCAGGGCCATTCAGTCCACAGGGGTGACGGTGACACCGAGAGCTGAGTGGTGGCTCCACTGTTTACCTCGGAACCACGTCCCATGTCTGCGGTCACTCGATGACATCACATGTCAGCAGCAGCACGGTTCAGGAGAATCAAACGCTCTGCGCCCAAACTCTTCCACTGCCCTGGTGCAGAATCGGGCCACCCCACCGCCACCGCGCTGCTAACTCAGGCTGTGACCTGAATCGTCGTTCCAGGATATTCCTAAGGGTATCACTTTTGGGAAAAGAAAGACCTGGGCTCCTAATTACTTTTTACTTTGCTTTCGGCAAACTCTAATTGCAAGGCCTTCGCGAGGAGCAGGGTGGTGGGGATTTCGCTTCTTCACTGGAAACTCCGCTCGGCTGTTAAAAATCAACAAATAAATAGGAAGAAGAAGAACTTGGAGCTCCACAGAGGAAAGCTTCGGGGATGGAGGGAGACTCTTCCGTAGAGAGTCGACGGGTCCAGCTGCAACCAGTTCAACAGAAATGATGTTCGTGGAGTTGGCTGGCCAGACGTTCCGTTTTATACACGACAGAAAACAACGGTCCTGTCCCGTTTCACACGGTGCGTGTGCTCAGCCTACTGACACCTTGAATTTGGCCCAGTGAGACGAGGCTGACCACATGTTTAAAGAGAATCTACTTACCACTCAAGTTTAGACAAATGACTTGTGTCAGCCCTTGGAAGCATACACACAGAGTCCTTCAGCTTCCTGGAGAAACTGGACGGGGACACTTGCTTTTCTACAAGGGACTCTTTGGAAGGGAAGCTGTGATGGTTAGTTTGACTGTGGCATTGGACCCAACACTTGCGTGGGGTGTGTATATACACATACACATAAATAGGCATAAGCAATAGGTCTCAACCACAGGGCTGCTCAATCGGAGGCCATTTTTGGAGCAATTTTTTGTTGTTACAGCTGGGGGGAGATGTGCTCTTTATCTAGTGGGTGTAAGTCAGGGATGATGCTAACCATCCTATGAGATCAACCTCCCCCAACCACCACCACTGCGCACACACACCCACAAAAGAATTATCTGGACCAAAACATCAATAGTGCTGAGGTTGAGAAACTCTGCTCTATATAATTAGCTTGTACTTGGCAAAAGGCCCAGGAAGTCTTTGTAGAACTTGAAAGCTCCAACAGTAAATACTCTCATAGCCATTTGAAGAGTTCATCTTTGTGCAAACTCTCAAATAAATGCTTGAGGGAATGGGTTACATATGGCGCATTTATTCATCCATAACGCGGTGTTGACGAGTGTGTGCATGTGCCTGGCCATGTGCACGCACGCGCACACACACACACACACGTGCACACACGCGCGCATACACACACGTGCACGCACGCGCGCGCGCACACACACACACACACACACACACACACACACACAGAGGGCTGAATTTCAGCTGCCACATCTTAGGACACGCAGTACACAGTGCATCTTAATGTGGGTGGCTGGCAACCTGTTCTCATTGCTTAGTGAGCAGGTGACCAAGTTTCTTCCCAAGCCTGAAGGCAAGTCTTAACAGACAACAGGAATAGGACACAAGGAAAGTGGCCCTTCTCCCACTGGACGTTGCCGTGTCTGGATGCGGGTCACAGACTGCAGCAGTAAATGTGCACGCAGGAGCAGAGCCAGCCTGCGGATGGCACATGGCAGACAGGACAGGACCTGGGGCCTCTTTAACGTAATCCACTGAAGGGAGCGACCCGGAAGCCGCCTACCCCAACCTCCTAGTTATAGGGCTTGACACCTTTTTTTTTTAATTGGTCAAGCTATGTGGAGCTACCAGTAACCACACATTTCCTTTTACAGCGTCTGGAAATTTCATGAAATGCTAGTCATCGCCCTCTTTAGATGTATAATAAAGTTAAGAGAAAAATGCATGTGTGTCGGGAGATACCTCAAGCACAGTACTGAATTTCCTCGATTTCAAACAATAACATTTAAAAAGAGCTTCAGTTCTAGGACTGTCAACGTTAGTCCTGCCGTCACGGTCCACGGCGTCGGGAATATCAGGCTCTAACCGAGGGGCCTGTGATGCCCTGCCACGCAGAAACATCACAAACATTACATTTCGATTTCCTGAGAAAATGAAGACGTTAAGGATCTGCTTTTCTTCAGAAACTGTGACCATCGGCTGGTGACACACGAGTGGGGAGACGGGAGTGACCGCGAGACTCACCGTTGAGCCACTTGGAGTTGTACTGGGCCGTGCGCAGCGGCGGCAGGACGCCCAGGCTTCGGTAGATGGCCGGGTCGCGGCCCGGGAAGTCCATGGCCGTAGCCGCGTACAGCTCCCCGCCGGCCGTGAGGAGAGCCGTGGAATTGTGCTGGGGGCTGTAGGGACAGCGGGCCATGCCGCTGATCTGATCGTGGATCTCGGTCAGGTTGCTCAGCTGTGGGTGCGGGATGAGAGAGAGAGAAGCCGGTTATCCTCCAGGAAATCCCTGGAATAGTGTCGATGGACTCTGCAAATGAGGCATGTGCAACAGGCTCCCTGGGATTCCTGACAAGACATGCCAAACCTGCACACTGTGACTCTGATGACCCTGCGTGCTGAGGTCCTGGTTAGAGAATCCACGAGCCACTCTCCCTCATCACCCCTAGAGTCACAGAACCGCGTGCTGCTGAAGGCTCACAACAGGAAGGGAGATGGCCGTATACGGCTTCTATTTGTGATGCGTGGGGCCGCGTAGATCTTTCCACGTTAATACCCACATCCAATATTTGCAGAACTATAAACCGTAATAAAGAACAATGTGCAATCTTACCAATCTGACTGAGTCAGCATATTATGAACAGCCCAAGGATTCGTGGCTATTTATAGCATCCCATAGCCCAAATTTCCAAAACTTTATTTTTCAGTTTTCGGAGACCACGCGGGATCTTGGCATCATCTGATGGGAATCCAGCCTCTCCACTGAATGGATCTTGGGGGTGGGGAGGGCTCAGCTCCATCCTCTGGGCAGACCTGGGGCACCGGGCTGGTACCTCAAACACTTCAAGCCTCAGCCTCCTTCCTAAAGGGCCATCAGTGCACTGCACGGGGCAGACGCCAGGATTCAATGACCCGCCACACACAGCCCTTAGGACAGGGTGTGGGACCTGGGGATGTCTCTGAGCGTCACTTCTTATCACCTCACCCTGCCTTTACCTCCAATAACTGAACATGATTTTGAAAATAATGAACAGAAACAGTAGACGATAGAGTTGGCCTTTGAGGGAAGTTATGCAACCAGGAGACTGACATGATGATATTTCTCCATCGTGTCCCCTGAGGAAGACACAAAGAATGTCCTGGATTGGGAACGCTACCCGTGTGCTCTGGTGACTCGCATGCGGTGCTGAAAATCCCCCTCGGTCTGACAGCATTGAAGAAAGAAAGTTATTGATTACAGGTTTACTTTGCTTAGAGGTCCAGATGCTTGCTTGTTTGCTTTAACTATTGGGCATGCTCCTTATCCAGTGTGTGGTATGTTCGTTCATTTAGGTTGTGGTTTTAGGCCACGTCAATACCTAACAGTTTCTCTATGGTGAAGGATAGGAAACTCATGTTTCCGATTGATGTTTAGGGTCGCTGGTGGGGAAAAGAGCTGGTACAAATAGTTTAGAAACCTACTTAAATTTAATTATATAAGCTATGGTTATTGCCAGTTCTTTATATAAATGAGAACTGTGATTAGGAATAAATTAATACATCGAATATTTATTCAATTTGACAAAAGAATTTTTTTAAATTAAAAAGCAGCTCCTTGGAGAACAGAAATACACTTAACACCAGGGTTTTCCCCGTATTAAATTTCGTCGCGACTCATGGACACAGAAGACCTTACAGGAATGTTCCATAGCAGCTCCACTCCCTCGTAAAGATTAATTAGTGTCGTTTTCTTCCAGGGAAGGTAGGAAACGAGAGCTAAGGATGATGGGAAGTGCGATTTTGAAGGTCTTCTCTACTCTGGAACGAAAGAGGGGCCTGTAGAGGGGGGTGAGAAGAGTAGCCCGAGAAGTGGAAGATGAATCAGAAGAAGCTGGGGGTGCGGGGAGCGGGGAGGGAGTGTCAAAACAATCGAGAAAGGAAAGCATTTCAAGGTCAAGAACGTCAGGTCTGTGGTGAGTCCGTTGATTTTTATTTTTTAAAGCAAGAAGACGTTGCTGATTTTGACACCAGCAGATCCGGAGACGTAATGCGGGTAGAGGAAAGACGGGTGGAAACCACAGGGCACGCTTTCAGCGGGCTGGTGATGGGGGGGACACATGGCGGTGATCAGAAGCAGGCTGACCAGACGTCCCATTTTAAACGGGACAGAAAACGACAGCCCTGTCCCGTGTCAAACGGTACGAATGGTCAGCCTAGTGATGCCTTGCAGTTAGCCCAGTGAGACTAGGCTGGCCCTATGGACCATCTGAAGTGGGACAGGACCGTTGTTTCGGGTCCCATTTAAAACGGGACATCTGGTCAGCCTCATTCGAAGGGAAGGTAGAAGGAAGGGAGATGTCCGGGCTTTCTGACTTAAGATGGGACAGACTGAAGCCCGTTGACAGACGGAGGGAAGAAAACCACTTGATAGCATTTGAAGCTACTTGTGAGCATTAATTGATGAATTAAGGTTTCCAGGAATGTGAGAGCTGCATTGCCCAGTTGAATAAGTATCCTCTTTCACTGCGGTGAGAGGCAACGGAGCAAAATAAAGAAATACATAAAAAGACAGCAATGCAAATAAACTTGTAGGCTGGCAAGAAAAGTCAATAAATGAATAAATAAGTGAACTCATCCAGACTCAACATGAAGCCCTACCGTGCGATTGGTGCAGACAGGTGTGAACGCGTTGGTCCCACAGGTAAATAACCGATCGCCACCCACCAAAAGCACCCGGATGTAGTTCTGACACTCCTCCTGAAAAAAAAAAATCACAAAAAACACATTAATAAGGCCCAAGCACCAGGAAAATGGTGAAGTTGAACACATTTTATCTGGCTAACAAATGTTAACTGGCCACCATAAAACAATTACAACAAAACAATTTTGTGATACAGACCAAGAAGTAACAGCAAAACTGTTAAATAACCTGACTTTCTCTTGTTTAAGAGGAGATTTACCGAGATAAATGTATGTTCAACTGAAATTTCAATGCATGTGTCTTCTTTTGGCGAATGTGTCTTCATTGTAAATTGTGTCTGCTAACTGCAAAAACCCAAAATTGCCCTTGATGCGCACTAGGAAAGCAAATAAAAGGAAACTATGCTCATGAAAAAGTGTCTTAGAAAACTTTCCAGGACTCAAACAAACAAACAAACAAACAAAACTGTGAGAATGCTTCTCCCAACGCCAAGCTCACGTGTGACACTGTATCAAACTGGAAGAAGCCTCGTTACGTACAGAGCAGGAATCTACCAATATTTTTATTCTCTGATGGACAAGGGAAAATACAACTCACAAAGAAAGGATGTCTGAAACATCTGGGAGGAAAGCCCAGGCGGAGGGGTGACCCAGAGCTGCAAAGCATTCAGAGGACATCAGGGATGAGGTCACAGCAGTGCATGCGCTTCGAGCATTTACCGATTAGATACTCCGGTAGGCACCGTGCTGGAGAGCCCAACAGAAACGTGAACAATCACCTTGGAGTTGTCCACAGAAAAACGGCCTATTACTAACTCCAGAGGGGAGGGGCAGGGAGGAGGGGACGGAGGCTTCCTGGAGGAGGCACCGTCTGACACTTGCGGGAT
>PVJL010014312.1:12362-28631 GCA_004026885.1 Lyroderma lyra | reverse complement strand
GATTTTTGTTAATCAATGTCACCCCAATATATTTAACAATAAATAAAGAAAGCTCTTTTGTAAAATATGTTTTCTTTACATAACTATTTCTTAGCTTTGGTACAGTGATAAATTGTGGGTCAATACTAGCTAACAGAGTATTAACAGAATGACTGTATTATGCATATTTAAAGAATTACCTGCCACCTATTTTAAAATTAGTGTTAGTTTTGTTTTTTACTTGTCTGTATATTTTCTCTATATAGTATCAGTCAGAATATGATATCTAATCATTTTATTTTATTTTGATCAATGTATTTTAAGATACAGCCTTGCAGTAAGTGAGAGAAATGATACATATAAACACACTGATTGATCTGCTAAATGTTCTGCAGAGTCCCAGAGATGACAATGAAGATGATTCTGAGCTAGAATCTTTCCGGATGGCTTTGAGAATGAGAGAGTTCTAATCTGAACAGCCTTGAAAGATAGGTTAAGAAACCATTATAGATAAGAATGGTTTAATGTGAGTAAACATCTCTCTGACATGTTCTTCTTGGTATTTTATTTTTATCTTCTTCTACATGACTTTGTTTTTAACATCATTTTTTCACCCTTTGCACAGACTGATTTTATTATTTTTCATAGCACTCTGCTTCCAGGTCCAAGGCTAAATTCTCCTGTAACTCAATGGAGATTTTATTTCCTAAAATCCCATAGGGTCACTTTGCATATACTTATTGCCAGTAGCATGTAGTTATTGGGTCATTTACTGTGGCTCAATTTGCTAGCTTCCTCCATGAGCACATGCAGAAATGTTCCACACTCCTGTTATCTGTGACTTTTCAAAGACAATTCCCTTGTTGCTTGGAAAAAATGTGAGATTGCTAGTTGTAGGAGGAAGCATTTTTGTGGACCATCTCTTTGTTATTCTATTCCACATTATATATATCCAGTGGGGTTTAAGATAGGATCCTTCAACCTGTAAATTTCAGGAATCCATATTCAACTCTAACTCCTGCCTCCTTATATCCCTTTCATATTATATGTGTCCCCAAAACTTTTACAAAATTGTGACACATGTATGTTAAGTAAATTAGAAGTGCGCACGCGCACACACACACACACACTATATATATATATATATATATATATATATATATATATATATATATATATATACACATACCAAATTTTCTTGAAAGACTTAGAATGTGATTATCCCTCACTGTGGCCTGTTCCTGACTGGCATGTGTGCAAACATGCATATACCTACTAGGCTTCTTAGAGCTCAGGATACAGTGATATTAAGTTGTTATGAACACTTGTGATTTCCATTCTGCCTTTGCCAGAGAGCAATAAAGCCTCTCGTAGAAGGCAGGTTTCAATCTTTTTCTGAAAAAAGTTTTGTTGTGCAAGTAAACTAAATCGTTAATTTATTTAAAGAAGAACAAAATAACTTGGGTCAGGGTTTTTAGCCCAGTCCGCGTTCATGCACTTTTTAAAAATTCTCCTGCATCTTTTCTGTAAGAAAATTGGCAGTTCTACTCAATCACCTAGTTAGAAACAGTAATTAAAGAGAAGAACCCATCAACTGAATTCTCTTAGAAATATTTAGAGTAGATAATCCTCATCTCTCTTTAATAAGTAGGTTTAACAGTTTGGCTCATTTCTAACTCTTACTGTGCAGGTGGGTGTAAATAACATACATCTTCCTGGAGATTCCAGAAAGACAAATTTGGCTTCTGACCCCTGCTTGGATTCAAAAGCAAAAGAAAATTTGTCTCTTACATGTTAGAAATTCAGAATATATACTGTACTTTTTACTCTTTGACACAAAGATGACATTCCAAACAATTGTTTCTCAGCTGATGTAGAGATGATCTTAAGTTTTTTGCCATCTGAACTTACCTGCTTTTTTTCTGTAACAGTTCAAGACTGTTTGTTAGAAAAATAAGTGTACTTATAACTATACTCTATTTTTAGATGAGTTCAAGATACCTAGAAGCAAAATGTCAGTAAAACACGAGTTGTTAACAGGGATTTAAGTTCTTTTGTATGATATGAAAGAATAAAATCTTTGTGTAAGACTATCTGGATTATTTTTTAAAGTAAGAAGACAGTCAAAAGTCTAAGTTAATATCAATCTTTGCTTCTCTTCACCCACTTTTTTGGGCTCCTTCCCCAGCTACATTTGAGAACAGTAATCATCTTAACTGAGAGGTATATCGAGGCCCCAGAGGTGGGTTCTTTGCCAACAGCCTACAAAAATTGTTTCTGTCTTGTGTCCACTATAGAGTTGGATTTCAAATGTGATTGTTATTTGTTTACCTGTTGTTGTGCACTGTCATGATTATGAGTTTCCTCAGAAAGGCTGATCATGAAATTAAAAGTTTTACCTGAGTTATTACATCCTTAAATATTATATCAAATTATTCAAAATGGGGTTTTCCTTTTTAGAATACTAGAGTGTGCTGTGGAGACCAAATCCTGTGGCATGTTGAGAACCAAGGTTACAGATGTTTCCTGCACATCACCGTTTCTCCTTTCTGTGTCTGTTCAGCAGCTCTTCCTACTTTAGGCCAAAATGTGGAAGTGGCTGACTACCTACCTCCTTTATGTTTCATCATTCCATAGTAGGGGGAGTCCAGCACAATGGTGCCAAGTTTAACCCTGGAAAGAAGATTCACTGTACCTGCTTGGAGCTGGGACTAGCCCTAAACCAAGAAGTTATGGTAGAAGCTTGGAAATTCTGGTGCCCAGAGAATAGGGTCACATTATATAGAACCCTCATTCCTTTGGTAACCTGGTAGGTGTGAGGAACAATGTGGATGAGCACATGAACATTCAAAACAGAGGATTGAGTGTGCACTGAGTGTGTCCTATATAGGACAACAATTTACTATGCTAAAGTTACTGCCTTAATGTGACCTACTGAGGATTCATTTTCTGAGATAGACTATTGTAGTGACAAAATGGCCTTGGCAAGGCAAGACCATTTCACAGTCCAGGGGTAAAAGTGAGACACTGGCTGGTAAGGAGGCCTGGGGCTTTGCCAGGCCATTCCATGAATGCACTTAGACCTTGGTTTCTTCCTTTATAAATGAGGAGGCTAGATTAGGTCATCTGAAGAGTACCCTCCAAGTCATAACTGTTATTTCTTTTTTCAGCGTCGTTATAGAATATAATAAATTTATGGTAAGAGTTATGATGATAAAATTTAAAGAGCACTACTGAATAATGGACATATGAATATATTGCCTGTGTTAATTTGATAAGGTCTGATCAGATAAGATAAAGGTATTTTTTTTAATGTAATGTGAAATAATATAGAATTTTCCCAAATTTTTCTCCTAGTTTTTGGGAATGTGTATTACTTTTGTGCTTGGTATTTCCCCCATAGATCTCATGAGGCTCTACATCATTGTTACATATTTATGTAGAACATTGAATATTAATATTATTCTCTTTCTTCTCACTACCACAGTTTTGATTTTAGTGCCCCATATATCCACTTTGCAGTAGGAAATACAAAACTAAGCCATGGTTAATATACTTTGTGTCAGTGACTGGAGTCTAGATTCCATTTTCCCACAAGATGAGAGGAAGGTAAATAAACTGATCAAGAAAGAAACATGAATATTAGAATGTGCATACAATTGTATTAAAAAATATATACTTCACAAAGAGGGATAGCAAATCCCCAAGGAAGTAACACATCAGCATCATTCAGTCCTGGGGCATTTGTGGGGCACTGGGTCTCAGCCAGCCAATCTGGCTTCCTGGCACACTGATGTCCTTCTAGTTCATTCTGCTGCCCCTTGAATTCCTTCATGTAATGCAGCATTCCTGTGAAAAAAGACTGCATGCTGTTAAATAAGCTGATAATTCAAGAGACAGTTTCATTTCTCATTCTTCTCCACCACATAACTGGGAGTCCTCTTGTGTCTGTGAAAAGAGAATCTCATTGTTGCTATGTTTCTTTGGGTTTTAAAATACCTGGTGCTACCAAGAAAGACACTGAATGAGTAAATTTTTCAGATGTAATTTCATCATTCATTTCTGATTTATGAGTCCCTATTGTCATCAAACAAAAAATTTCTTCCAATATTTTACTAATAAAATATCCAATGAGCTTCATGTAAAGCAGGCATGACCAACCTGTGGCCCAGGATGGCTTTGAATGCAGCCCAACACAAATACTTAAAATGTAATAATTTTCTGGCAATTTTTGTTATACCTTATGAGCTATTGTTAGTATTAGTGTATTTTATGTGTTACCCAAGGCAATTCTATTTACAATGTGGCTCAGGGAAGCCAACATGTTAGATACCACTTACCTAAAGGATTGTGCTTTAGTGAAAGTGGTAATTCTAGACACCCTGTTTAACTCAACATTTCTACTCAGTGTTCTGTAACTCCTTTGCTAGGTAAATCCTGATTTTTCTTTTAATTTTTCTTAGGAAAATTCTAAAAGATGACACACATATTTCATTGAAATTTGATTCTTCACAGTAACATTGCCAGGTTATAATTAAGTTTGAAAGCTGAAATAAAGTTAGACGTTAAATGAAATTCAGCATAGTAATTGTTTTTATGTGTCCCACATGTTCTCAAGAAGGGACTGTGAATTTGTGCAGATGATAATGATTAGACAGGGAAAGAGTTAACAAAAATAAACTTGAGGGGGCTAGCAGAAACCAAGTTTAGCTGACCTTGGCTAACTACAAAATGAAAGAACTGATATGGCTACTGCTTTGTGAACAGTGAACCTGACCTTAGAAAACATGCTTGCTGAGCTTAGCCAGCTGCAAGGAAAAGTTTACTGTGGCCCTGATTCTATCTGTGATTTTTTATAGGTGACCACATCTTGATATTGAAGAATCTACCTGTACTTTTTCTGTATAAGAAGAGTTAACCCAAAGTTCAGGACAACTGTTTCCCTTGGACCCTGCTACAATAGTTTCCCGTGCTCATACTTCTTTCTTTGAATAAAACTTTCCAAATTGGATTTCTTCATCCCTCATGAACTTTTCACATTCTGTCAATGGTCAGGGGAATTCAATAACTAGAAGACATTACATGACAAACTGTTTGTCATTGCCAAGGTTTCCAGGCAGGGCAGGTTTCGGCAGTGGTACACCCAATTGAAAAAACACACACGGAGCTGACATGGGGGACCATAAACACACCAGCAAGCAATCCACTCCACTGCCCACCCAGGACCACATATACGCATTCAAACAAAAGTGGCATCCCGCCACATCTGCCCAGCAGCAACCATCTATGCCTTCATGGTTACACAAGGCGGCACATGCGCAGTAACCATCAGCCCCAGGAATCCCTCAACCCCAGACACAGACTGATCATAACAAGATCAAGCCTGGGCGGCGGGTCTGGCCTTAACCCTCTGCAGCGGGCCTAGCCTTAACCCTCTGGGGACTGACACTCCACCCCTACAGGGCCGCTGCATGGGACTTTGCCCATAATGTATATCCTTGAGCCCGCAGCCCACATCAGCAATATAGGGAACAGCAAAAAACTACCAGACTGCTGGCAATAATTGTTAGGATCATTAGTACCCACCACCAGGTGGATCATAAGGAATTCCACCAAGAGGTTAATGGGTCTTTTGTGGAGGAGGCAATGACTTGTACCTCTGTGTTCATCTCAGCCAGGGATGTTTGAATGTGCACAGTGTGATCTGGTATATATATACACAACATTTTACATGTAAAATAGCATATGTGCCACCTTGGGAGGCTGTCAATAGATCTAAGGCCATCCGATTTTGGAACACAACTTTACGCATTTAGGCTGTTTAATCTGATAACAGGCTTAAGGCCTTTTAGTGGCATTCAGGGATTGAGCTGTGTGCACTGCTAAAGTTTCTACTTGTAAATTTACATCTATGACAGCAGCTCTGGGCAGGGCCAGAGCAAAAGGGTAGAACCACCAGGTGGCTCTACGTCGGCAATGCCAGTGGTGATACACGGCATCCCAATTAGTAGGCAATTGAGGGAGGGTCACCAGTATTCGGCCAGCAATGTAAGGGCGGCCCCATGTACATCAGCCAGTCCAATTTGCAGGCAAATAAGGCCATCTGTAGTGTCCACAAACTCAGAGGTATCCAGCTGGAAGGATATCTGTGGGATGAATGTCAGCATATCTGACTCCATTTCACCAAGTGCGAGGGGTTAGCACGTGGGTAACATTTTGACACAAGTGCGGGGTACCCAACCAGCAATAAGATTAGCAGCTGAGCAGTGTTGTTTTATACATAACGAGACTTGTTCCCATAGTTTCACCACCCAACCCCACCCATTAGTCATCGCATAACCAAACAGAGGGGGTTGGTTATTATGGTCCTTGCAGAGCAAGTTTTCCACTGCCCGGCGACGTTGGTCCCATTCAGGGGTGCTGCTCCATGTACGTAACCACGTACAGTTGTGTAGGGAAGCCGGTGGATCCACCACGGAAGCCCCTCCGCTGCCTCCACCGGTATTTCCATGTAGATCCAGCACTGGGAAACATTGTGCACCTGAGCAAATGTATGTGTCCAGGATAGGATAGTATTGCCTGTTGTTAGCCTGGACGGTAGCACAAAGCAGATAGTGACACCATTAAAGGAAGATCTTTACCCTCAGGTAAAATACAGGCAATGTGTCCATCTTGTGACAACAATGTGGCTGGTAAGGGTTTTGCCCCTGTCCATGGTGTCTGTAACCAAGACTGCAACCAGCCCTCTACCGATTTTTTGATTGGATGGTTACAGGATTAAGACTTGTTATGGCCTCGCAGGCCAAAAGGGCAGCATAAATAGTAGCTAGATTTTTCTTTATAAGGGAATAGCGGGCTTCTGCCCCTTTCTAAAACTGAGACCAGAAACCAATGGGCACTTTACGAGTTCCATGTTTCTGTCACAAGCCCCATCCAAACCCATTGTCATCCACAGACACCATTAAAAGGAACGGTAGGGTGGTGTCAACCACCCATAGGGTTTGGGCTTGAGCCACTGCCTGCTTGGTGGCTTGAAATGACTGTTCTATCTCTGAGGTCTAATCCCAAGTAGCCCCTTGCTGTATCAGGCGATGCAAGGGGTGAGTTAAAGTGGCTAAATGAGGAATAAACACTCTCCAATAGCCCAACAAACCCAAATAGGTCTGCAATTGCTTTACTGTTGTCGGCCGCGGATATTCTTGTACCTTACCTATGACTGCCTCCGGCATAACCTTAGTCTTACCTGATCAGACAACTCCCAAGAATTTGACAGACGACATAGGCCCTTGGGACATTGCATCAGGGGACAACTATGTTCCTTTCGCCCCCTCATCCCATAATCTCAATAGCCAGCCCGGCATCATTTCCACAGCCCTTTGCCGTAGCTGCTTCATCAGTTCCCATAATTCAGCGGCCGAGTACGCAGTCATTGTTGTATGCTGCCTGGCCTGGGGAGCACCCTGCGGCTGACCCCCTGGCCCCATTTTCTGCTCCAGCTAGACCTTCTGTTGCACTAATGGGTGAGCCTGCAATATAGGTATTGGGCTACCTGCCCTGGAGGACTGTTCAGATTCCTCTGAGCCCTGCAGCGTATGTTCAGCAGCCACCAGGCGCTCTACCAGCGTTTCCTCCGGTGCTGCAACTGGCATACCTGTTGAGCTTGCTCCTGTATATCCAGGCTGGTGTGGCACAGCACCGCCAGAAACATCCAGTGTACCTGGCCAGCCACCCTCCAGTGTGGCAGGGGAACATTCGGCTCCATAGATTCCAGGGCCTTCTTGATATCCTCAGGTGTTGGCCTAATCTAATCCCAGTCTTCTGGGGCTGTCCCCAGATACGTGGCCACTGGGTGCCATAGGGAGGTGGGAGGCTACATCTTTTCCACCCGGGGAACCTCAGAGGCGCTGGGGGTAGTACTCACCTCATCCTGTTGACTACGCCAAATATCATTGCCAAGATTTCCAGGCAGGGCAGGTTTTGGCGGTGGCTGAGCCGACATGGGGGACCATAAACACACTAGCAAGCAAGCCACTCCACTGCGCACCCAGGACCACATATATGCATTCAAACAAAAGTGGCATCCCACTGCATCTGCCCAGCAGCAACCATCTAGGCCTTCATGGTTACACAAGGCGGCACATGAGCAGCAACCGTCAGCCCCAGGAATCCCTCAACCCCAGACACGGACTGATCATACCAAGGTCAAGCCTGGGTGGTGGGCCTGGCCTTAACCCTCCACAGCAGGCCTAGCCTTAACCCTCTGGGGACTGACATAGGGTATTCTTCCGTGACAAACATGCTGTTTTCTCATGAATTTACATTCTTTGGTATATTATCACTGTCAGTCTCCAAAGGGTTAATGCCAAACCCACTGTAAAGAATTACAGCCAGGCCCACTGTAAAGTGTTAAAGCCAGGCTGGCTGCTCAGGCTTGACCTTAGCATAGTCACTCAATATCTGGGGTTCAGCAATTCCTGGGGCTGACATTTACTGCACAAGTACTGCCTTACATAACCATAAAAAATCAAACAACCCTTATTGAGAAGATGCAGGAAGCTACCACTCTTGTTTGAATACGTATATATAGCCCAAGGTGCACAAAGTAGCTTGCTTTTTGGTGTGTTTATGGTTCTTGTATGTTGGCTCTGCATGTTTTTGAAACTGGGTGTAGCACAACTGAAACTTGCCCTGCCTGGAGACCATAGCAATGGCATTTGGCATAGCATGCAGGATGAGGTGTGTACTGATCCCAGCACTTCTGAGGGTCCCCAAGTGGAAGAAATGTGGCCTCTCACCTTTCTATGTTACCCAGTGGCCACATATCTGGGGATATGGACAGCTCTGGAAGACTGGAATGAGATTAGGCCAATACCTGGGCATATCAAGAAGGCTCTGGAATCTATGGAGTCAAATGTTCTGCCAGCGCACTGGGAGGCTGCCAGTGGGTACCCTGGATGTTCCTAGTAGTGCTGTGGAACACCAACTGGGAGATGCAGGAGCAAGCTCAACAGGTACGCCAGTTGCAGTGTTGGGAGAAAACACGGGAAGAGTGCCTGACAGCTGCTAAACATATGATTCAGGGCTCAGAGGTGTCTGTGCAGTCCTCCAGGGCAGATAACCTGATATGTATATTGCAAACTCACCTCCTAGTGCAACAGAAGTTTGAGCTGAAGCAGCCATTGGGGTCGGGGGTTCAGCCACAGGGGACCCTTTAGACCAAGCAGTATACGGCAATGACTGTGTACTCTCCTACTGAATTATTGCAATTGACAAACAGCTGGGGAAACAGTACCAGGCTAACTACTGGTATTATGGGATGATGGGGTGAAAGGAACAGAGTTGTCTCCTAATGAAATGTCCCAACTGGTCTCCATTACAGTACCCCCCCTCCTTGAGGCAAAGACTACAAAATATTGCCTATACTAACAGGATGCAGGGAATCATTCCCTATCAAATGGTCAATGGCAGCAGCCCATTGGTCAGATGCCGGCGAATTGCCTGAGACTTTGAACAACTGGTACACGTACTCAGTCCTAGTACAAACTCTACAGGAGATGGGCATGCAAAAGATCATATTTCAGATACACTACAATAGCATTGATGAGGAAATTTTCACCACTAGGATGAAGGACCTCATCCAAGCGTCAGGACCGCCAGGAACTTTCAAGACTATGGTGGCTCTTCTGGCTTCCTATGTAGATTGGCTAGTGCATGAAATCACAGCTGCCTTAACTCAATTGGGGGATGTGGAAGTGAAGGAAAATATAAAATGTGGCCAGGTGAGGCCACAGGGGGTCACCAGGGGCCTCCACCCAATGTATGCCCAAAGAGTAAAGGAGCTCACAAGGATGGCATTCAGCCTGCAGTGAGAGTGAGCCAAAAGCAGATGTGGTTTGATCTATTAGCTGTGGGAGTAGCCACAGAGAAAATAGTGCATCAACCTACAGGAGTGCTTCTGGATGTGGAAGCAGCTGAAACCTGAGCAGCAGTTTATTCCTCTGCCAGCTGTTATACTCCCAATTTTGGACTTGAGACTGAATGATTTTTACCCAGACTAGGGTTCTGGCTGAGGTGCCCATCTGAAGGGTGACCCAGGAGACTGGAGGCCACATGTTGAACTTGCTAGTTTTTGGTACCCTAATAATGTGCAGCAGGTACTAGTCCTTGTGGACACTGGAGCTGATAGCACTTTGCTGTATGGAAATCTGGATCACTTTAGCAGTCTTTCAGCCACCACGGAGGGATATGGATGCTGGATAAATGATAAGATTTAAAAAAGGAGTGCGTGGCCCTGAGCATAGGGCAATTGCCCACATAAGACTATAAAGTCTATGTCTCACCTATCGCAGAATATATTCTAAGGGTGGTTGTGCTGCAGGATTGGTGATTTTGACAACATTGACAGAATTTCACCTGTGTATCCTTGGGGTAAAAACTATTGTTTGGGGGTACCCACATCATGTCCCCTTGGTATTGCCCCATGATACCTGTGGTGTGCATAGAAAGCAATGTCGGCTACCAGGAGGGCATGAAGAGATTGTCAATACCATTCTCAAGCTTGAAGAAACCCAGATAATTCACTCAATGCACAGCCCTTATAATTCTTTCATATGGCCAATGAAAAATCCTGATGACTCCTGGAACATGACTGTGGACTGTCGGGAGCTGAAAAAAGTGACGCCCGCAGTGCATGCAGCAGTGTCCAATGTTATGGACCTTATGAACAAACTAACCCATGAACTAAGACAATATCACTATGTTGTGGATCTGGCAAACACATTTTTCTCCATAGATACAGAACCAGAGAGTAAAAAACAATTCACCTCCTCATGGGAAGGAAGAGAATGAGCTTTCATGCTGCTTCCCCAAGAATGTCTGCACAGTTCCACCCTGTGCCACGGACTGGTGGCTCAGGAATTGGGCACCTGGCAGAAGCCAGCAGGGTTGCACCTGTTCCAATATATTGATGATATCATGTTAACTTCTGATTCTCTTGCAGAGCTCGGTACTGCAGTCACCAGTGTACAAGAAACCCTCAAAACAAGGTCCAATGGCCTGGGTTGTCTGCCAAATTCTTGGGAACTGTCTACTCAGGTAAGACTAAGGTTATGCAGGAGGCTGTCATAGATAAAATGCAGACATATCCCCAGCCAAAACAGTGAAGCAATTGCAGACTCTTTGGGGTTTGTTAGACTATTGGAGGGTGTTTATTCCTCATTTAACCACTTTGATTCACTCCTTACATCACCCAATATGGTGAGGAGCTACTTGGAATTGAACCCCAGAGATAGACCAGTTATTTCAAGCCACCAAGCAGGCAGTGGCTCAAGCCCAAACCCTAAAGGAGGTTGACACCACCCTAGCATTCCTTTTAATGGTGTCAGTGGATGACACCATTAAAATGGGTTTGGACGAGGCTTGTGGCAGAAACATGGGACTTGTAAATTGCCCATTGGTTTTTGGTCTCAATTATGGAAAAGGTTGGAAGCTCGCTATTTCCTTACAGAGAAACAGCTAGCTACTACTTATGGTGTCCTTTTGGCCTGTGAGTTCATAACAGGTCCTAATCTTTTTTTTTCTTTTTGGTATGTGGGTAGCTCCCTGGCTGGGGATCAAACCCACGCCGCAGCGCTAACAGCGCCAACGCTGAAGCCTTAAGCCACTACACCATCAGAGAACTCCCACAGGTCCTAATCTTGTAAACATCCAATCAAGGTATCTGGTAGTGGGCTGGTTGCAGTCTTGGTTGTGAATGCAATGGACAGGGGTAGCCCAACCCCCTACCTTGACAAAATAGAGGGCTTCATTGGAATAGAGGGCTGCTTCTCAACCAAACCTTTATCAGATCAATTGCATGCCTTGTTAGGACCTATAGAATTTCAAGTAGAAGGGTCATACCCACAGATGAAAACTGAAATGTCTATGGGTAGTCCCTACTTAAAGGGACAAACCCCTATCCTGGCAGATACCTAGTATACAGATAGCTCTTGCCAATGGCAACTGACTACATGGGCGGCTGTTGCAATACAGCCCTCTACAAATGAATCCTAATATGAGACAGGGACTGGACAACCCAGACAATGATCTGAACTGAGGGCTATGTGGCTAGTTTGATGAATGAATCAGGTCCTGTACACGTCTGTATGGATAGTTGGGCAGTATACAAAGAATTACCACTCTGGCTCCTTCACTGGGCAGCCCAAGATTGGCTGATAGGGCACCATCCTTTGTGGGGGATGGCTGTTTGGCAGAACTTGTATAAACAGGGTCTCTAAGAGGGAGGTCAGCATTTACCATTTTCCACGACCTAATTCTTTAAAGGTGCGTGAAAATGATGCTGATGATGATCTTGCTCAAGTGAGGAAAAGTCAGTTACTGCCCCACCCAGGATAGCCAGGTCCCTGGCTACATCACAAGCTGAGACATGTTGGAGCCTGAACCATGGAACTGGTAGCTCGTCAATGGGGTATGTCCCTAACTCAGGCACAATGTCAATATGCTGTGCAAGAGTGCCAAGCTTGTGCAAAATAGCACTCCCACAGGCACCGTCCCCTTTAAGGACCAAGTATTGTACCAAGCGGTGGGCAGCCCTTTCAGGAGTAGCAAGTGGACTATATTGGGCCGTTGCCAACAGATGATAGTTGTCAATATGCCTTTACAGCAGTAGATACAGGAACTGGGTTAGGATATGCCTGGCCTATGGCTGCAGCCACCCAAGTATATACCCTTGCTGCGCTTGATCAACTGAGAGCTTCCTATGGGACGCCTATGGTAATCAGCAGTGAACAGATCATTCACTTTACCGGACACAAAATTCAGGCCTGGGCTCATCAGATTGATGTTGATTGGCAGCTGCATGTACCTAACTGACCCCAAGTCACAGGTGTGATAGAATGATATAATGGTTTATTAAAGGAAAAAGTAAATGTCCTGGGCCCTGGTCTATGCAAATGAAAAACTAACCTCCACATTGCAGTAAGGCTATTAAATGAACAATCCAGATGTACTGGTCTGTTTCCGTTAGACAAAGTTGTTCAAGGTTCACCCCGTTTTTTTAAAATATGTCTGAAGCCTGCTGACCCATACCTTGTGCCAAAAATATATAATGGGTCTCTACTCCTCCCTGTTCCTTACTCATTGACATCAGGAAAACAAGCCTCATGATATGGCCTTGGACCACCCCAGCCTCCCATGAATCTTGCCTGGCTCTAATAGAACCTTGAGGTGTTTGGCTCAAGGAAGGATTGATGTTAAAACCATGGTTGGGGTGCTGACCGCTCTCTGTGCAGGTGGCCCTGCCAGAGAAGAGCAGAGGACCTATATTACAGGAAACGTTTGTCCTTGCAGTATGAATTCTTCCTTTGTATTGTCTGCCGGGGTCCTGCCTCGGTGTTCCAGAGAACAGTACCTGAAGTGTGGGGCGAGGTTTAAGGAAACAAAGAGAAAAAGGGACAAAGAGGGTCTGGGAGGACTGGAAGCATGCTTAGCAACCAGCCCCGAGTTTATTTTTTCTCCCCAATACATCCCCACAGCATAGTGCAATACAGCAGAAACAAATATGCATTATCTTACTCAAGGACAAATCATAAACCACCCCTGACTCTCTGCCAGTTAACTTGAAGGTCAGAGTAAATGAGAGGGAGTCAGTTTCCCAAGGCATTTCTTCCAAGTACCCAGATAGTTTTCTTTCTTTAGTGTCTCCCAAGGAACTGGCCTTATCAGCCAGATTCCTCAGTGAGCAGTACACACCCTCGATTGCAGAAAGGAACACTACAAAGAGCAAAACAAGTTATGCTTCCCTAAAGCCAGCCTGCATGGCTCCCAACATCTCCCCCTTTTTTATTTAATAAAACACACCTGTGACCCCAGGTGAGAGCGAAAGACAGTGCCTGTCTTAGGCGTTTCCCTTGTAAGTAATAACCTTACCCGTCATTGGCATTTCATCATGTCAAGATGAAACCCTGTCTTAGGTTGGTTATTCCCAGGGAAATCTTACCCGTCTTTGACTATCCTGCCTTTGCTAAGTTTGAGGGGCGTGGAGCGAAATATTACAGGCCGCCAAGCTTAAGGCATCGCCCTAAGCTTAATCTCATGGATGTTGGCTTGAATATCCATCATCCTGTTAATGAAATATTTAATGAGGATGGGGAGTAAGCACAGAACTACACAGACACAAAGACCTAATGCAAGAAATGCCATAACAGAATGGATAATACTTGGCATAGAGGGCAAAGAATTTCTCATCATTTCAACAAACTTAGAGGCAACTTGAGCTGCTTCGAATTTTAAGGGTTCGGCTTCTCTCATATTTTTAATTTCATCATGAAGCCGAAGCATGTCCAGAGATTCATTAGCATTATGCCATATTCCCTGAAGATGGAAACGAACTCTATTCCATTCATGCTCACTATTATTATACATTTTAGGGGTAACGCATATCCAATGATATTCAGCATGTCATACCAAATGGGATCTGACCTTTATACTTTGAATTTTATCTCCCAAATATTGAACCATATCATATAAAGCATTTACTTTTTGTTCTAATTTTACATCTTTGTTTTCTTGAGTTCCCAAAACTAAAGTAACATTCTTAGACAGATCATTAACATAATGTGCATTTTGAATAGTTTGTGAAAGAGCTACAGCACCAGTGGCAGCAGTTGCAATGATAGTTACTAAAGTCATTATTCCAGCAACCAAAAGTCCTATAAATCTTTTTGGTCTACTTAAAGCATACTCAATTTCTTTAAAAACCTGCAAACTTCTTTCAGTATACCAAGGTCCAGAAACATTAACAGGAAGCATAACAAAAGATGGTTGATTAAGAATCACAATACGTGTTCCGAGCGGGACCCAAGAAACACAATTAGTCAGATCACAATTAGAACAAGATACATTAAACCTATTTCCCTCAAAGTGGATAATAATACTTCCAATCAAAAGTACATAAGGGGAAGGAACACAAGCAGATACACTAACAGTGTTAACAGTGGTAGTCCAATCTCTAGTCCCATCTTCTCTGATAGCTGTCTGATTGCAGGGAGTACTTGATTTACAGAACTCAACCATCTGGATGATCTCACCCATCGCCCCCGCAAGTCTCCAAAGTGAGTTTTGTTGATACTGTGTGTCAGAGCTCCATAGTCCAGAGGCCAGCCCTCGGGCCCAGCTTGTCCGATTAGTCTGTGACCAACCAACAATATGTCGACCTGTCCCAGGGATGTCATATCGGGCAGGGCTGTTTCCATAGCAGTCTCTACACGGAACAGCCTCAGTGTCAAGTTCCCATTTTCTGTCACAAGGTGAGTGACTGAGGAACAGGCCGATCTATCTTCTTTCCTCCAGACCAATCGCCTAACAAATTAAGGCGAACAGTCCACCCGACCCGAGAGTCATTAGTATGCATGGTAACAGAGGAGCTACGTAAGCATCCAGTGGCTGACACATTTTTAACAATACAAATAGGCAGTCCTATTCCCAAGCCACTGTAATTGAAATTCTTCTCTGTCTGACACTTCACATGACCACTAGATGGCAGGCCGAGAGCATGGGTGTCATTAACATACACTGGGATCTCGGGGCTCTCCCATACCGCCGGATGGAGGATTGGTAGATCCGGTATGTAGGCCCAATACGTCTCCCCTGGTGCCATCGGGGGACAGTCCATCAGCATCAACAGCAGGAGCATCATCGTGCATCTGAGAGTCTTCTGCGAAGCGGACCAACCTCTCCAGGAGCCACCTGGTGCTGTCTGCATTCTGTGGGAAAATACAAACATGCCCTCGTCCCCAAATTAGCACTGGGTTGGGGCCATTCCATGCACCTGTGAGTGGATCCTTCCATCTCACCTGAGCGTATGTGCTCTGTGTGGTGGGGTGCCAAAATCGCTCCGCTGCAGAGCGTCCATGAGCATCAAATGTTAAAAAATTTAAGATAAAAAGAGTGTGATGTAAATAATTCTGAGGTGACACGGGATATAACTCCCCCTTTTTTATTTTTTCTAATTGAGCCTTCAGGGAGCCATGAGCTTTTTCAACAATACCTTATCCCTGAGGGTTATAAGGAATTCCAGTTTTATGAGTAATCAGAAAATTTGTACAAAACTTTTGAAATGCCTGACTAGTATAGCCAGACCCGTTGTCAGTTTTTAAAATTTGAGGAACTCCCATAGCAGAAAAGCATTTTAAGCAGTGCGCTATAACATGCTTAGTGGCCTCTCCTGTTTGAGCGGTGGCCATAAGAAATCCTGAAAAGGTATCTATAGTAACATGTACATATTTAACTCTT
>PVJL010014312.1:0-12262 GCA_004026885.1 Lyroderma lyra | reverse complement strand
ATAAACCCCTGGGGTTAACTCCATAATGAGGAACAGAGTGATGCAGAGGACATTGAGAGCATTGCTTTACAATCTGTCTAGCAGCTTCTCGGGTGATATGAAACTGCTTACGTAGACTGGTACTATTTTGATGATGTATAGCATGTGACTGTCATGCTTGTTCCATAGCTGATAAACAAATTAATTTAGTAGCCTCATCGGCAGTGGTATTTCCAGCTGCCAGAGGGCCAGGCAAATTGGAATGAGCCTGAATATGACCAATATAACAGGGTTGTGTCCTTTGATGTATAGCCTTTTGAATGTTTTGAAATAGCTGCTGAATTTGTCCATTAGTGGTTTGCACATTAGCCACAGTTTCAAGACATTGGAGGGCTTTAGCAATGTAGCAGCTATCAGTGTACAAATTAAATGGTAGAGATTGCAAAACTTCAAAAACCACAGCAACAGCTCTTAGTTCTATTACTTGTGCTGATGCTGGAGGGCCTTGCAAAGTATGTGTTTTCTTATCAATAACATAACTGGCCCTCCCATTAGAGGAGCCATCAGTGAAAACCGTAAGGGCAGAAGGAATGGGTTGATCTTTAACCACTCATGGAAAGATGAACTCATGGTGTAAAGCAAACTGTAATAATCTATCACCTGGGTAGTGATTATCAATTTTTCCTACAAAGTTAGCGAATGCAATAATCCAAGAATCAGAATTTTGAAACAACCAGTCAGTCTTCAGTTTTGTAAAAGGAATACCAATGCTCTGAGGCTCTGCTCCAAAATATTTGTTGGATTCAACTCTGGAGAGTTGCACTAAAGCTGCAACAGCCTCATAATAAGGAGTGAGTACTCGAGCAGGTGACACAGGTAGGTGTAACCACAGCAAAGGGCCATGCTGCCACAAGACAGCTGTAGGAGTATGAGCAGTAGCTAAGATATATGCCTCCCAAGGCTCCGCATAATTTAGATAGGTAACTTGTTGATTTTCAATAGCTGTTTCTACAAGTTGTAAAGCCTGTTGACTCTCCTCACTGAGCTGTCTAGGTGAGGTAGGATCAGCATCACCTTTTAAGGTATCAAAGAGAGGTTTTAACTCTTGAGTAGTTATTTGCAAATGTGGCCTAAGCCAATTGATATCTCCCAGCAGCTTCTGAAAGTCATTTAAAGTCAGGAGCTTATCTTTTCTGAGCTCTACCTTTTGAGGCATTATGGCTCAAGGCAATAAAGTATACCCTAGATAAGAATAAGGAGGCTCCTTTTGTATTTTATCGGGAGCAATAACAAGTCCATAGGTTTCCAGAGATTTTTGTAAGTGAGTAAAAGTTCTCAACAAAATTCCTTCGTTAAGACAAGCTAAAAGAATATCATCCATATAATGTACTATATAAACTTCAGAGAAAATTTTTCTGGCTTGTGATACATACTTTTGACATAAGGTAGGGCTATTAGCCATGCCCTGAGGCAAGAACAGCCATTGATATCTCTTCATGGGCTCTTTAAAATTAGTTGATGGAACACTAAAAGCAAATCTTTTACAGTCTTTAGGAGCCAGAGGAATAGTATAAAAGCAATCCTTTAAATCTAAAATAATTTTAAAAGTATTAGCTGGTATAGCAGAAGGGGTAGGGAGCCCTGGCTGCAGAGCCCCCATCAATTCCATAGTTTCATTTACTTTTCTAAGATCTTGTAACAATCTCCATTTGCCTGATTTTTTTCTTAATAACAAATATTGGAGAGTTGCAAGGAGAATTAGAAGGAGCAATATGCCCCTTTTCAAGTTGTTCCTGCACTAACAACTCTGCAGCTTGAATCTTTTCAGCTGAGAGGGGCCACTGATCCACCCACACAGGACCTCACTTTTCCAGATAATTGGATCTGCGTGGGGTACAGGAGAATGAATGGCCCCCTCTAAAAATACCCTAGTCTTGCTCGCGGGGGGAATTTCTGAGGCTGAATAGGTTCAATTATTCCCTGCCCTAACGGACCTAGCCCTAATTTGGGCAGCATTCCCTGATCAAACATTTGTTGAGTAACCTGTGGACTGGGACTATAAATATATACTTCCATTTTACTCATGACATCTCTTCCCCACAAATTTACTGGCAAGCCTGGAACTATATAGGGTTGGAATGTCCACTCATGTCCCTCAGGATCCCTCCAATGTAACAGATCACTACTTTGATTAGGAGATTGAGACTGCCCTATGCCCTGTAATTGGGTCACCGTGGCTTGTTTCGGCCAGGCTTTAGGCCATTGATCTTCAGTAATAACTGACACATCTGCTCCAGTATCTAGCAAACCCTGGAAAGTTTTCCCATTAATTTGTACTTTTAATTCTGGCCTTCCTTGTCCTATGGCTTGAATCCAATATGCATCGGAGGATCCAAATCCTCTTGTTTCTCTACTTTGGGCCATACTATTTCCCTTTTTTATATAAGGGAGTAGCAGGAGCTGTGCAATTCTTTGACCACTTTGAATTACTGATATAGTGGAAGGCGAATGAACCATAACTTTAATTTCTCCAATATAATCTGCATCAATAACTCCTGGAACTACTAGGATCCCTTTCATGGTAATGCTACTTCTTCCTAAAATTAATCCCATAGTTCCAGAAGGAAGAGGACCAACAACTCCAGTAGGAAGGGCTTGCATACCCATTTCTGGCATTAGTACTGTGTAGGTGGAGGAACTGAGGTCCAGTCCTGAGCTACCTGGGGTTGCTCTGACAAGGTCCTGAATGGATTTCCTGGTTTCATCCCCTGCTCGGGGACAAAATTCTGGAGTACCCCATAACATTGTTTTGGGACCTGGGGCTGACCCCTCTTCCAGTTTCCCTGCAGGAGGGGATTTCCTGAGGCATCTCATTTTGATTTGCATTCACTGGCCCAATGTTTTCCTCTCTTACATCTAGGACAAAGGCCAGGTGAACATCCCTGCTGAGAAGCCTCAGCCTGTCTTTTAGGACATAGCTTAAATTGATGGTCCATTTGTTTATATCCAAAACAGCTTCCAGGGGATCCCGCGACTCGGGCTCTTCCCCACTTTTGCTGTTGGAATAAAACTTCCTTAATTGTTTTCCCTTGCATAGCAGCAACCATAGCCAAGCCTTGAGTATAAGATGGTCCAATATCTGAGCACAGCCTGATGTAATCATTAAGATAGGGCTTTTTTTAAAATGGTCTAAGGGCTGCCTGACATGCTGCGTTGGCATTTTCAAATGCGAGTTGTTTGACCAACAACATTCCTGCCTGGTTTTCTCCTCCCATTTCTCCCATTAATCTACTCACAGACTGCAGCAGTCGCGCCACAAAATCTTGATATAACTCTTCTGGGCCCTGCCTGATTTTTGTCAGGTCCTCCGTTTGTCTTCCCCCATTGTTAGGAATTTTGGCCCAAGCCCTCTGAGCAGCTGCATTAGTTTGCACATATGCTGCATGATTAAAACCTAGTTGTTCGCTCAGCTCTCGGTAAGGACCTTCACCTGTCAACATGTCATAATCAATGGGGATATTCTGGTCTCTATTAATCTCAGCAGTAGCTTGACATAACTCTGAAAAATCTGATTTCCAGAGCAAAAAATCTCCTCCTGACAAACATGCCTTTGCCAACTGTTTCCATTCTGCAGGGGCCAGGGTTGCCGTAGATAAGGTATCAATTAAAGTCAGGGTGATGGAGCTGTAGGCCATATTGAGCGCAAGCAGTTTTTATCTCCTTTAGCTGTTTAAAAGGAATTGGAGCATGATCTCTAATGACTCCGCCTTGGCCATCAGGCCGCTCAATAACGGGATATGCCATAAATCCTGACACATCCTCTCCCTGCAGATATGCTTGTTGAATCGAGGTCTGAAGCATCAGCTGCCTTCTTCCTCTCTGCCCAGCAGACATGACCATTGGGGCAACAACAGCTCCCTGTATTCCTTTGCATGAGGGCTCATCTAACATATCTTCATTCCAAATTCCCATCTCAGCCATTTTTTGCTTTATTTCTCTTACTTGAGCCGCCAAGGGAACACGGATATACGGCGGTGGAGGCCGAGGGGGTTTATTTTCAGTTTTAGGCTGTTCTAGGTTACTTTCAATTTTAGGTGAATCTTGTTTTGAATTTTCTTGGGCTAAAAAACAACTGAGGATTATCTAAATCAGAGTCATGATATCTAGCTACTTCTTCCCCTAAGTCTTCCTCAGGGGCAACTTTCTCATACAGGTGGAGCGAGAGAGCAGACGGGGAAGGAGCAGTCAGAGCTGCAGGGTCGGGTTGCGATCCCGACTCTTCCTCCTCTTCCTGACCCCGCATACCCTCATGTCTGGGATCCAAGCTATCTCTAATTAGAGTCCATAAAGCAAAAGTACCTACTGAAATTTTTTCAGGTCCATGAGCTTCAAAGTAACCTTGTAACCGGACCCGCACTTTTTCCCAAATTTTTACACTTACAGTCCCCTCTTCTGGAAACCAGGGACAAATATTTTCTATAAAATCTAGAAACTTTTCTAATTGGGGTTTTCCTATCTTCACTCCCCTGGCCTTGAGGAGGTTCAGTAGGAGATGGGTGCACAACTGCTTACTATTTCCTGCACCCATCTTTATTACTATCACTCCCGGTCTTTTCTCACCGCGTACCACTTACCCGTACGTACGACTTTTTCCCGCGGTGACCTTCACCTGATCCCCAGTATTCAGGTCCCTGTTCAGGTGCCAACTCTGCCGGGGTCCTGCCTCGGCGTTCCAGAGAACAGTAGCTGAAGTGGGGGGCGAGGTTTAAGAAAACAAATAGAGAAAGAGACAAAGAGGGTCCGGGAGGACTGGAAGCATTCTTAGCAACCAGCCCCGAGTTTATTTTTTCTCCCCAATATATCCCCACAGCATAGTGCAGTATAGCAGAAACAAATATGCATTATCTTACTCAAGGACAAATCATAAACCATCCCTGACTCGCTGCCAGTTAACTTGAAGGTCAGAATAAATGAGAGGGAGTCAGTTTCCCAAGGCATTTCTTCCAAGTACCCAGATAGTCTTCTTTCTTTAGTGTCTCCCAAGGACCTGGCCTTATCAGCCAGATTCCTCAGTGAGCAGTACACACCCTCGATTGCAGAAAGGAACACTACAAAAAGCAGAACAAGTTATGCTTCCCTAAAGCCAGCCTGCATGGCTCCCAACAGTATTGCATCACCTAATTAGAGTAGCTTTGTCCCCAAACTCTTGGGTAACTAGTCTGGTATCATAGGCTTACTGGTCACAAGATGGATGCATTGCCTGTATCTTACCTGAGAGTAAAGATCTTTTAATGATATTACTGTCTTTTTGTCTTACCATCCATGCTAACAGCAGGCAATAGTATCCTGTCCTTGGCACGTACTTTTACTAGGTGCATAATGTTCCCCACTGATGAATCTGTATGGAAATACTGGTAGAGGAAGCTGAGGAACTTCCATGGTGGATTTACCCAGGTTTTCTAAACAAGTGGACACTTACATACATGGAACAACACTGCTTAGTGGAACAGTGGACAATTTGTTCTGCAAGACCATAATAACCAACAACATCTGTTGGGTTATGCAATGACTAATGGGTGGGGTTGGGTGATGGGGGAACATGTGGAACTATGGAAATGTGTCCCGTTATGTATAGCACAACATCATTCAGCTGTTAGCTGCATTGTTGGTTGGGTGCCTCCACACTTGTGTCAAAACATTACCCATGTGCTGACCCCTTGCACTTGGTGGAATTCAGTTGGATATGTTGGCATTCATCCCACAGATATGCTTCCAGCTGGAAACCTCTGGGTTAGTGGACAGTATGCATGGCCTTATTTACCTGCAAATTGGACTGGCTGATGTACTTGTGATTGCCCTTACATTGATGGTTTAGTACTGGTGCCCCTTCCTCAATTGCATACTAATAGGGTACTGTGTATCACTGCTGGCCTTGCCAACATAGAGCAACTTGGTCATTCTAATCTTTTGCTCTGGTCCTGCCAGGAGCTGTTGTCATAGATATAGAATTACGAGTAGAAACTTTAGCAGTGCACAGAGCTCAAGCCCTTTATGCTAATAAACAAGACTTAAGCCTGTTATTACATGAAACAGCACAAATGTGTAAAGTTGTGCTGCAAGATCGGATGACTTTAGATTTATTGAAAGTCTCCCAAGGTTGCATCTGTGCTATTTAAAAGAAGAAGCACATTCAGACTGCCCTGTTCAGAATGATCATGGAGGCACAAGCCATTGCCTCCTCCACAGAAGACCCACTAAATTCTTGGTGGAACACCTTAGATTCCACCTGGTGGTGGATACTAATGATTCTAGTCATTATTGCTAGCAGTCTGGTAGCCTTTTGATGTGCCCTATATTGTTGCTGTGGGCTGCAGGCTCAAGGATATGCGTTATCTGCAAAGTCTCATGCGGTGGTCCTGTAGGGGTGGAGTTTCAGTCCCAAAGGGTTAAAGCAAAACCTACCGTAAAAAATTACAACCAGGCCCACTGTACAGGGTTAAAGGCAAGCCCACTGCCCAGGCTTGTTTTTGGCATAATCAGTCCGTGTCTGGGGTTGAGGAATTCCTGTGGCTGACATTTACTACACATGTACTGCCTTATGTAACCATGAAAAACCAATCAACTGCTACTGGGCAGATGTGGCAAGATGCCACTTTTGTTTGTATAGTATATATAGTCCCAGGGGTGCAATGAAGTAGTTTGCTTGTTGGCGTGTTTGTGATCCCCCTATGTCAGTTGTGCATGTGTGTTTGCAACTGGGTGTACCACCGGTGAAACCTGACCTGCCTGGAATCCTTGGCAATGACAATCACTTTATTCCCCGACCATGTTTAAGTCAATTTGGACCTGATAAAATTTGATAATGTATATACATTTTTAAAGGCTATTAATTCTTACTCGTGAATGAGAAATGCAGAGAAATATAATTATTATTGTCTGTCAATTAACTGAAATATATATTATTAAAATTATTTTTAATGTCTTTTATGTCTAAAGTCAATAGGGGAACTAAGGAGGATATATTTGGCAAGATGAGCTGCAGTTTCCCTGAGCAGTTGTTGCCTTGCTAACTTTCATAGAAAACATTGACAATTATTTAAATGTGTAACAGGTATTATTTTTTGTCTTCATTGGATTACCTATATTGGCCTTTTATCAAGAAATTTACATGCTTTATTTTTTTTCTCTGATTTCTTTATTTGGTGGATGCCCAGTATTGATCATTTTTTTCCATCTGACATTAATAATTGGATTTTTTTGGAATCACTGCAATTTTACAATGTATAATGTGTTCCCATCTATAATGAGTACCCACATTTTAGGCCAAAAAATTCCAGAAAAAATAATCTTATGCTGTAATTTTTAATTTCATTATTATTTGTTTATATTTCAGTACTTGATTTTTGTATTATAAAAATTTTTAGACAGATTTTAACATATTTGTATGAGAAATTTTATATAAAACTTTCAACTAATTACCATAAAACATTTAAAAAACATTTCTAAAAGTATATACAGGAGAGAAGACAAGATGGCAACTGGAGAGAAGGACCCTAAAGCCTCTCCCAGAAAACACAACTGAATGACCATCAAGGAGCCAAGAAAGAGGACCCTGAGGGACAAAACGGCTGTTGAGAAATCCACAAACCGCAAGTAAACACGTGAAGGTTGGCGAGAAAGGGTCGAGCTGGGGAGAGGGAAGGGAGCAGAGACTGCAACAAAATCCGAGCAGCGCAGTTTGGGGGAGGGGAGAGTCCACGTGGGAGCCGGGCTTTGTTACTTTAGAGCGGTAGAAGGGCTGAGCGAGGACTCTGAACTGCAAAGATGAAACCCCAGCTCTAAGCCGTCTGGAGACCTACACAGGGCTGCAGTTCCTGTTCCCAGCACAGTGCAAAGGGGACCCTGCTGTCTCAGGCCACGCCCACAGCTTTGGAATTATGGAGCATGCACTTCCTCATGCACCCCAGGGTTCTGAAAGCAGTGTGAGCCCGTAGACAGCCAGGTGCTGATTCAGGGCTGGGAAGAAAGACTGATTTGATAGCATTCACCCCAGCCAGCAGAAACAAGTTTGAAACAGCTTCCCCAGAAAAGGGCAGAAGGCAGGGTGGCCTTTGGAATGCCATTTGTTGGCCACTCCACAGGATATATGCGCATAGCCTCCAAACGCAGTAGGAGATCAGAAACAAGAAACAAACATCCCCCTATCCCCCAAAACTTGACCCGAGTGCCACCTAGTATCTGCCCTACAGCAAGACACCCCAAAAACAATACTCTAGGAACTGAACATAAAGCCCTCATGTCAAAGAGGAAGAACCCAGAGGACAGGATGAATTCCTTAAAGACTAAAACTCCTCAGAAAGAACATGAAATTTACCCAGATGACAGCTTGTTACAACTGGAAGGGTCTCACTTAAGTGACGGAGAATTTAAAGCTGCCATTCTAAAGCCTGTGAGAGAAATGAAAACCTATTGGCAGAACACCATAGCTGAGATAAATAATATAAAAAAGGATATAAACGACATAAAAAAGGAACTCTGTGAACAAAAAGAACAATTTAACAAAGAAATTCAAAACATAAGAAAGATTGAGACGGAAATACGAGAAATAAATAATACCATAAAACAAGTGAGAAATGAAATAACGGCTATAGGAAACAGAAACAATCAGATGGAGAAAAGAATAAGTGATGTTGAAGATCAGAACTTGGAAACAGCTCAGAAAGAAGAAGAGAGGGAATATAGAACCAAAAGGATTGAAAGAACTCTGCAAGAAATATCCGACTCCATGAGACAAAACATCAGGATAATAGGAATAGAAGAGGAGGCAGAGCAATTCTACAGAGAGCATACTCAAACAAATCGTAGATGAGAACTTTCCAAACCTATGGAAAGATCTGGAACCCCAAGTTCAAGAAGAAAAGAGGTCCCCCAGACACCTGGACCCCAACAGATCTTCCCTAAGACACATGGTACTAAAGATGTCCAAAACTAAAGACAAAGAGACAATTCTCATGGCAGCCAGGAAAAAAAGAACTATAACCTTTAGAGGAAAACACATCAGGGTTGCATTAGATATCTCAGCAGAAACTCTACAAGCCAGGAAAGAGTGGAATCCAATATTCAAAAATTTAAAAGAGAGAAACTTCCAGCCACGAATAAATTATCCAGCAAAATTATCTTTCAGATATGAAGGTGGAATAAAGACCTTCTCAGACACACAGAAGGTGAGGGAATTTGCCAGATCCAGTCCAGCACTCCGAGAAATACTGAAGGAGGCTCTTCAGCCTGAAACAAAATATCAGGAAAAATGGATCAAAGTTGGGGCAACAAGAAAGAAACAAAAATAAACAAATAAACAAACAAAAACAAAGAAAGAAATAAGTAATGGCCAGAGGAAATTCTCACAAATGGATAAAAAACAGAATGCATCCATATGCTGTCTCCAAGAAACACACATCAGCAGTAAGGACAAACACAGACTCAGAGTGAAAGGATGGGACACGATACTCCAAGCAAATGGTATCCAAAGAAAAGCAGGAGTGGCCATACTGATATCTGATGAAATAAACTTCAAGTTAAAAAAGGTAGTAAAAAACAAAGATGGTCATTACATAATGATAAAAGGCACAATGCAACAGCAAGAAGAGTTGACACTAATCAACATATATGCTCCCAACCAGGATGCACAAAATACACAAAGAAACTACTAACAGACTTGAAAGGAGAAACTGATGAATACACAATCATAGTGGGAGACTTAACACCCCGCTAACAGCCATGGACAGATCACCCAAACAGAAAATAAATAAGGAAATAGCAGCTCTAAATGACACATTACAGCAATTGGACATAATTGACATTTACAGGACACTTCATCCAGCAAAAAGAGACTTCACCTTCTTTTCTAGTGCGCATGGCACATCCTCAAGATTAGACCATATGCTGGGACACAAAAGTAGCCTCAGCAAATTCAAGAAGATCGAAATCATACCAAGTGTATTCTCAGACCACAAAGCTTTGAAATTGGAGATCCACTGTAAAAGGAAAGCCGAAAAAAACACATATACATGGAGATGAAACAAAAGCTTATTAAAAATGGACTGGGTAAAAGAACAAATAAAAGATGAGACTAAAAAATGCATAGAAACTAATGAAAATAAAAATACAACATCAGAATTATTGGGACACAGCGAAAGCGGTAATAACAGGGAAATTTATATCATTATAGGCCTATCTTAAGAAACAAGAAAAATCACAAGCAAACTTCTTAGCATAACATCTTAAAGAACTAGAAAAAGAAGAGCAAAAAAAAACCCAAAGTCAGCAGAAGGAAAGAAATAATAAAAATTAAAGCAGAGCTAAATTAGAGAACAGAAAGACAATAGTAAAAATTAATATTACGAAGAGCTGGTTCTTTGAGAAAGTCAACAAAATTGACAACCCCCTGGCGAGACTAATCAAAGGACAAAAGGAAAGGACACAAATATCCAAAATTAGAAATGAAAGGGGAGAAATTACCACTGACACCACAGAAATACAAAGGATTATAAGTAAATATTATGAAGGACTTTATGGATGAAATTTAACAACCTAGAAGAAATAGACAAGTTTCTAGACACTTATAGCCTACCGAGACTGAACCAAGAAGAACTGGATAATATAAATAGACCAATCAATAGCAACGAGATCGAAATGACTATACATAATTTCCCTAAAGGCAAAAGCCCTGAGCCAGATAGTTTCACCAAAGAGTTCTACCAAGCATTCAAAGAAGAATTAATGCCCATTTTCCTCAGACTCTTCCAAAAAATTGAAGAGGAAGCAATACTTCCTAACTCATTCTATGAGGCCAACATTACTCTAATACCAAAGCCTGGCAAAGACAACACAAAAAAAGAAAACTATAGACCAATATCTTTGATGAACACAGATGCAAAAATCCTGAACAAAATATTAGCAAACAGAATACAACAATGCATCAAAAAGATCATATATCATGATCAAATGGGATTCATTCCGGGAGCACAAGGATGGTTCAACATACAAAAATCAATCAATGTGATACACCACATAAACAAAATCAAAGATAAAGACCATATGGTCATTTCAATTGATGCAGAAAAAGCTTTCGACAAGGTACAACATCCATTTATGATGAAAACACTAAATAAAATGGGTATAGAAGGAAAGTATCTCAACATTATAAAGGCCATATATGAGAGACCCTCGGCTAACATCATACTGAATGGGGAAAAGCTGAAACCTATTCCCCTAAAATCAGGAACAAGACAGGGATGCCCCCTGTCACCACTGTTATTTAATATAATACTGAAAGTTCTTGCCACAGAAATCAGGCAATAGAAAGGAATCAAATATATCCAAATTGGGAAAGAAGAGGCCAAATTGTCACTATTTGCGGATGACATGATCCTTTATATAAAAAATTCCAAAGATTACACCAGGAAACTATTAGAAATAATTAATGAATATAGTAAAGTTGCACGATACAAAATCAATGTACAAAAATCAACAGCATTCCTCTATACAAACAACAAATCCACAGCAAAAGAAATGAGGGAGTCAATTCCTTTTGCTATCACAACAAAAATAATGAAATACCTGGGAATTAACTTAACGAAGAACGTGACAGACTTATACACAGAGAACTATAAGACACTTTTGAAAGAAATTGAAACAGACTTTAAGAGGTAGAAAAATATCCCCTGTTCATGGATAGGAAGAGTTAACATTGTTAAAATGGCCATTCTGCCCAAAGCAATCTACAGATTTAATGCAATACTCATTCAAATCCCACAATCATACTTTCCTGAAATAGACAAAAGAATTATTAGATTTCTATGGAACCATAAAAGACCTCGAATTGCCAAAGCAATACTACATAAAAAGAATAAGGCTGGTGGCATTACACTTCCTGACTTCTATTTATATTACAAAGTAGCAATAGTCAAAACAGCTTGGTACTGGCAGAAGAACAAAAATAGAGACCAATGGAATAGAACTGAAAAACCCAGAAATAAACCCACAAATATATGGACAAATAAATTTTGATAAAGGAGCAAAAAACATACAATGGGGAAAAGACAGTCTCTTTAGTAGGTGGTGCTGGGAAAACTGGAAAAACATATGCAAAAGAATGAACCTGAGCTGTGAACTCTCTCCATATACAAAAATTAACTCAAAATGGATTAAAGACCTTCATATAAGACCTGCAACAATAAACTGTATAGAAGAAGACATTGGTACTAAACTTATAGACCTAGGA
>PVJL010014311.1:0-28530 GCA_004026885.1 Lyroderma lyra | reverse complement strand
CGGGATCATCGGCAAGGGGATCATCGGCAAGGGGGTCATTGTTCTGAGAGACGGTAAAGGTCAGTCATGGAGGAAGCCCAGTTTAACCCCATTACCCGTCGTTTCCCTTTCCGAGGTTTCAATTACCCATGGCCTGAAAGTATTAAATGGAAAGTTCCAGATACTTTGGGAGAGAGACTCCGTCCACGTGACCCTTACTACGGCCTGTTCCCATCATTAGTTACCGCTGTGAGGCGCTTCCCAGGCCTCATTTATAAATGAGCGTTACCGCAGGCGCATCCGCGGGTCCGGCACACCCGCGGGCCCGGCACACCCGCGGGCCCGGCACACCGCGCTGCCCGGCACACCCGCGGGCCCGGCACACCCGCGCGGCCCGGCACACCCGCGCGGCCCGGCACACCCGCGCGGCCCGGCACATCCGCGGGCCCGGCACACCCGCGGGCCCGGCACATCCGCACTGCCCGGCACATCCGCGGGCCCGGCACATCCGCGCTGCCCGGCACATCCGCGCTGCCCGGCACATCTGCGGGCCGGGCACACCGCGCTGCCCGGCACATCCGCGGGCCCGGCACATCCGCGCTGCCCGGCACATCCGCGCTGCCCGGCACATCCGCGCTGCCCGGCACATCCGCGGGCCCGGCACATCCGCGGGTCCTACACAGCCTGCGGGCCTCGGGGCGTGCTCCCCACAGCGCAGGGCGACCGCTGTGGTAATCGTGGCTGCTAACTGGGCGGAGGTGTAAAAGACCATGTCGTGAGGCACCACCCCTTAAGCAAGCGTTGTCACCGCAGGTTAATGAAGTGGGGGAACGCTAAGCAGGGCAGAGTGGGGTCCATGAGAAGGGATGGAACGCTGGGGACATCGACCAACACCACTGCTCGGGGCAGGGGTGGAGATGGACAGTGAGATCATGAGGACTTACGTGAGCCGGCCGTGTTTTGTGGCCTAGAGGGGACACATTTCCCTGCCCCCCTCAAAGTGACAGATGACTCGTCACCACTTTTGACATCAAAGGGCAGAGACAGGAGCCCATGTAACCTTACAGAGGGTGTCTGGGGCTGTACTAGAGGGCGACAGAGGGAGGAGAGGGGACACCACGAACAGGGGAGGGCCGTGGTGATGTCCCAAGAACAGGCAGGAGGGCCAATGTGTTGGCGGAGGGGGCGGGGAGCTCGAAGAAGAAAGAACCGTGTTACAGGTACCGCAGTTAGGGCTCCTCCAATGGTTCCTCGGTATGCGGTGGCCTCCTGAAGTTTGAGTTAGTGTCTCTTTTAAATATGTAGTTATTTTAAATAACGGCTCCGCCAAGGCTCGCTTTCACATTCAATCTCTCCGATTTCATTCCTTAAATAAATAAATCCAGCTCACTATTAAATATGTTAATCAGAAAGCCGTTGTGTTGCACGTGCCTTCAGCAAATGGGCACCCTGAAGAAGATAAGCATGAGAAATAGGACGAGGTTGACAGTCATAAACGTTACCGATAACTTAGGCCTTATCGTCTGATAGGCACTAAGTTAATGACGTATTTTGCCATTTAATTTTCGTAACAACCTTTATGGCTTCAATGTAAGCAACACGAGGATAACGTGATTAAATAAGTTGTCCAACTTCTCAGCTAGTAGGTGGCGGAGGTAAAACTTGAACCCAGGCATGTCTAATTCCAAGACCCGATTCTTACCCTGGCACCCAGAGTGTGTGGCACACAGTAGGTGCTTAATAAACATCAGTGACCGAACAAAAGAACTGGCTAAAACAATACACGGGTTCTAATGTTTAGCCAATCAAATGACACAATGAGCTTCATTCTTCACCTAAATTGGTGAAATATACAAACATGATAGAAAGAGTCACTATAATTGAACAATGTCACTGGATCAATATTTCCTGCTATGAAATAAATGACTCTTTCTTGCTTTGACATTTATTTTCCAAAATGAGCTCGACATTTACAAATCAGCAGGCGACGGTCACCCTGAGAAGCTGCTCTGTTCTGCAGAATTGCCTTTGCCTTTGTCTCCTGTGTGCAAAGCGCAACAGAAATAAAAGCGAATTAACAACAACAAAAAGAACCCCATGGTAATTGCAGTTGTGACTGGTGTACTTGCTTTTTAAGCCTAATTAACAATTTGACTTGCACTTTATATAATTTAAAAAGCTGGTTTATAGAGGCCTAAGGTTGTTTGGGGACTCTTAGTATTTTAAAAGCGTTTAGACACGCCGAGCCCGGGCTGTCCTCAGCCCCTCCACAACTCCACGCTTGGTCTGACTTCCACCCACTGCCGCTTTGGGAGAAGTTCCGCACAACTGTCCGCCCCCTGCTGGCCGACTGTGGACGCTAGGTCCGTTCTGCTCCTAGGATGCTGGATGAGAAGGGCAAATTAAAGCAGGAAACAGGTTTGGGTCGGCCCTAAATGCACTTGAAAAGCCACCCTTAAAGGACTCAGCTTGGTTCATATTCTATGGCTGCACAGGATGGAGGGGCATCTAATCACCACAAATGTACGAAGAGCTTCAACTGCATGGAATCAGAGGACGATGTAGGCAGAGGCCAGGCCTTTCAGTGACCCCGGGCAAGTCACAACCTCTAGCCTCCTTCCCTTCCCCCAATTACTACTTTCAATTTCGAGATACTGTGACTCTATTGTGTCCTCTATCGAGGTCTCTTTCCTGAAGGAATCTGTTATCTAGTCGGTGACATAAGTCCTACTATCATAAAACAATTTGAGAAGCAAGGCCTTTCGCGGAGGAGAGCCTGAATGGCCTTTGGAGAGTAAACCTGATCTACAGGCCTGAGATGCAGGAGCGCTTCTGCCTCCAGTCCGTGCCCTGGGACGTCTGGCTGAGACTCACTTCGTCGGCTCTGTCAGGCTTTTTGTGATGTAGCAATATTTTGGAGATTATGATTCAACCAGTAGTTTGTCTAAACGTGTCTAGGGGGATGCCTTCTAACATACCATTTCCCGCTTTAAGCAAAGTTTTAATAATACATGCAAAATTATAAAGTACATAAAGCGGTGCAATGCTTTGCTTTACTAAATTATTCTTTATTTGCTAATGCCTTCACCATGAGTTTCCTTTAAGCTGAGAACTTTCTATGATCTACAAGTACATACTGGTCGTACAGAGCATCTGTGGAGCAGAGCGAATACGGGTTGTGTTTTTTCGGCTTCTTTTAAATGAGAATGGTCAATGCCAAAATGTACCATAGTTAGATTAAAAGCCTAAACGATGCTTGCTGATATCAGCTACAGTCTACGTTCTTGAAGAAAATGCCTCATATCATGCATAATCAATAATAATTATACATAACTAATTTTCATGTCTTAGTGGCTCTAGGACATGGCTATCTATTCTTCCTACTAATATCACGTGTTCCTACAACATTGATCTTCAATGAATGTCAATAATAGATCTGTGATAAGTAATTATGCATGAGTGGGAAAATCAGGACCCTATTCATAGGTAATGCTCAGTGAGAGCCCTTAGTAATGTGGTTCTTGCTGCAGCCTGGACAAAGTTTACACAGGGTCCCAGAAACAAGGATCTGATACTTTCTATGAAGACAAGCAGGAATCTCTGAGCATTCACCCAGGTTCCTCTAGTCATCTTCCAGAAGGTTAAAAAAAAATCATGCTTACTGCATCAAGATTTAGGAAATCAGGGCGTGGGTAAGGATAGGAAGAAATAAGAACAGAGATGCAGATCACTGCTGAGGTTCAGGATGATAGAATTCCTGCCCATACTGACCTGGGAGAGAAATGACTGTCATCTTAGTTTGGATGTTGCTGGCTCAGGGAAGGGACCTGAGAGTCCACGCCTTCAAAGTCCTGCTCAGACAGACCTTGTGTCTACCTCTCATTCTCTCAGAAGGAAGTAATTTATTCACCCACCAAAGTCTAATATCACCTGATTCATCAGTTATGACCCAATTTTCTCCCTGTGATTAAGTAGTCCACATCTGTGTCTTATCTCCCTTAGTAGACTGGCAGCTTCCTGAGGTTAACCTTTATGTTTTCATTTCTCTAACTTCCAGTATCTTGCTCTGGGAAGACACTTAACAAACATTAAATTGCATATATGACTAAATACGTGAAATAGAGGCTTGTTAAATCAAGGCAGTAAAAATGCTGTTGGAGCTTATATGCAAATTCTGAGATTTTATCATCTGCTTAAATTAAGATAAATGTTGATTTCCTTGAATTGTGAAGTATATGAATGCTGCCAATATCAGAAAAGTTTCTAAAGTCTCCCCTTTTGCTGTGCATGCTCCTAGGCACCCAGACCAGAGCCTGTATCTAAAAAAAAAAAGTCCAAGGTAAATGTGGTTTGAAACGAATCAGACCTTAACCATGAGGGACTATTAGGGTTATTACATTGCCGAGACAGCTTCCTGTCACCCTCTGGAGCCCTTTAAAGCATCAGATTGGATTGCACGTGTTCTTCCCTACCCAGATTTATGCTACTTTAATTTCCCCTTCCCATAGATAAAACAACAAGATCAAACCCCACCAGGGACCTAAATGATGGTCCAATATTCAGATGATTCTATCCACAGCTGCAGTCTTCCAGAAATTTCATTTCCAGGGTCCCTCACCTCAGTGGACAATAGAAGAAAATGGGCTTCAATGTCACAAACTTCAGTACCTCTCAAGGCTCTTATTCAAATCTCCTAGGACTCCTTCACCCACACCCTAAGAAATTCAAAGAGTGTGCAAGATCCAAACGCAATTAATTCAACACCGTTATAATGAAAGCCCTTTACTTACATAAAGCTTCATCTTGGATTTCTTTGTCTCTTTCCCCCACAGGGGAGTGAGTTTCATGGCCTCCCTGGTGAGTGCCTTGGTGAGAGAGTTTGCTCCTCTCCAGGCCACGCTGTGGGGCTGCTGTCTCTCTTGGGACCTTCAGGTGGCATCAGTGGGAATGAGCCCTGGTCTCACAGTGGGAAACTCAGGCTCTGAGGTGATGGTGGGCTGCTGGACACCTGCAACCCAGGTGGGGAGGCAATGAACCTGACCTTCCGGCACTGAGGTGCTGCCCCAGGGGGACTGCCTGCCAAGGAAAGTCCCCTCATTCTCTAGTCTCAGGGTGATGAGGTTTCTGTCTGCTCCCGAGAGAAAAAGAGTTATCCTAACCTCTACCCAAAGCAGCTTGAAAACGAGGAACGGCGGAGGGGAAGTAGCACAGGCCGGATATTTAGTTTCAATGAGCCAGTCGCTGTGCTGAGTGCTGCCCACAACCACGCGAAGTAGGAACGATGACTCCACTTAAAGACGAACTGCAGCTCAAAAGAAATTCTTCAAAAGGATATAGCGGGATTCAAACCCAGGCCTGTCTGTTCTTAAATCCATGTTCTCACTACCACATACCGTGTGGCCTTTCGAAACAGCAACAACAATCACAACTACTCTTGGTTTTTAGGTACAAAATAGAGCTTGTCCATTTTGTAGTAGATGAGAACCCTGATTCATCCCCCCCCCCCTAACTTTTTTTAAACAGACTTGGCCTATCACCGCCACTTACTCTTACTTTGACCTTCTTCTGCCATGGGATCCTGTCCGTACAATGCGAACCAGGTCACGGAAGTCAACTTAGCAGTTGTATCATATGCAAGAAATAGTTCATGAATGAGTGAATGAGTTTGAGTTAGGGGGCGAGAGAATCACGGAATGGGGGACCCTGCCAAGTCCGTGCCGGGACCGATTGGGCAATCTGGGTCCTGTGAGACGGCGCATCGTAATCACGAGCTTTCTCTTAATCAGTGTGACGTGACGTTTTGGTGTCCGGACCAAGAGCCTGCGTGTGTGACGGTGGCCTGAGCGTTTCCACGGACACAAGGGCTCACCTGACACGATGCTGACTTCTACGAGCCACTGAAGCCAAGACTTCATTTGGAAACATTCAGCGTAGGGAAACAGACAGATATCAAAGAGGTCGCTATTTGGGCAAACGAGAGCTGCTCTGCATTCCTACATGCATTCTACAAGTGAAACACATTCTCAGAGCCAGAAGGTAGAGGAAACCAAACATGGCTACACCTTGAATGTTGAGAATGAACTGCTGATTGTTTGCAGGAGGGATGATGGATTTAGGGGAGAAAAACTGAACTGCTTTCTGTTGCCTAAAGGAGCTAAGTGAAATGTGACCAGACAGTGATGGCACATGCCGAGGTGTCCCACAGGCCCTTAGATTTCCACAGATAATCTCCCTCCCCACTGGCTATCACCTATACCAGGTATTAGGGACTAGATACAGACACGGATTCCTACCTTTCTTCATCTTTCACTGCTCAGGGAATCCTGGTCAATTCCTTGGTTGGCTGTATGCTAAATGAGGTGGCAAGACACACCTAACTACTGAGCTATCCATCATCAGGGAGTGAGGTCATCACGCACACCAGTCACTGTTAATATCTGTCCACCTCACTGTGATCCCTGTTGTGACTAAGCCCTGGCCGCCACTCTCTCTCCACTCAGAAGTCACTCTCAGCTCTTAAAAGAAAGTCGAAGATAAAAGAGCTTCTGCATAATGAAGCACTCATTCCCGGAGTGTGCCGCCCACGACACAAATGAATGCTAGACTGGAGATAACCAAATGTCTAGACTTACTCAGACCTGTTTCTCGTAGTTCAAACTTGTACTCACTGCTTCATCAGCGTATGAACCATAAACTGGTTTAAAAACCCGCAGCTCTACAACAGCAGAGGGCTAAAGCCAGTAGAACTTCTTCCCTTCGGCCTCTCTATTTGAGTTACTTCACGTTTATTTATCTTTCTGCACCTTGGTCCTTCCTTTTACTAAAGGTGATGATAGGCTGCCATATTTCCTAATAAGTCTCTTTTCCTGGCTCCTTAAAATGAAATGAATACGATGGTGTAATTGAAGGATCTGAGGATCTGTGTTCAGCACAAGGGACTGAAAGTGTCACCCTGGATCCCAGAACGATAGCATCAGCTATCATGGGCTGAGCATACTCCATCTCGGGCATGGTAGCTGGAGCCCAGAACACGACCTCACTTCACGTTTACATCACCCCGATGAGGTCCCCATTTTCCTAGCTATGATACCCACTGTGTCCTGTGGCAAATTACCTTATATCCTGGTTTCCTCAACGGAAGTTAATAATATTGAAAATGTCACAGATTAAATAAAGTAAAAATTGGCCAACTAGTTAATATGAAGCAGTGAAACAACAGTTGGTATATGCGTGTATAATTCTTTTTCGTTATTGTTGTTTCAGGTCTTTTGTTTATGTAGTTCCATTACAGTGGACATTCAATATTCTTTTATATTAGATTCAGGTGTACAGCACAGTGGGTAGACACCATGTAATTTAGGGAGTGATTCCCCAACAGGTCCAGTGCCCACCTGGCACTACAGTTATTACCATGTTACTGACTCTATGCCCTGTGCTATGCATCCCTGTGGCTATTTTGTTCCACCGAGTGGCATTTCTTAATCCCGTCACCTTTCTCACCCGGCTGTCCAGCCCCCATCCCCTCTGGCCACCATCAGTTTGTTCTCTGCATCTATGATGCAAGTACATGAGGGCTGTCCAGAAAGGACATCCAGCCATAAAGGCCTCTGTGTTCCATAGTACAGGGCTGGATACTTTCGGGACAGCCCTGGAATTCTACTGCACATATTCTTCTTTTTTTAAATGTCTTTGTCAAGGCATCTCTTAAAACTTAATTTCTAATAAAAGTAAACACGGAATTCAAATTGTGGGGACCATTCGGCAGGAAGTTACCGAAAGGAATGTGGAAGGCCTCGTTGATTTGTCCAACAGAACACGCCGATTCGGGGAGGCGGTTCGTTCCCGTTTAACCTTTCCTGATCACAAAACCAAAATGAAGAAAAGCGATTTTCTCAAGTCAAGCACATTCTACTCTTTCCCACAAGTATTTTTATGGTAGAATTGCAGGATGCTGAGGAATTATGTCAACACCCGGGCCCTAGGTCTCCGGAGGCAGGTGCGAGGGGGCGCGTGGAGGGGCAGGGGCGGCGGCGGCAGGGGGAAGGCCGTGAGAGCCAGGCCTGCCCGGTTCTTGCCTCCTACTCCTCTGGCCTTGGGCAAGAGCTGGGACACCACGTGTGACAACTGTACTGTACCCCGTGCCTGCGTGGTGAAGACAAGGTAAATTATGTACCATTTTACTAACGGAAAAAACAAAAACCAACCAAGCTTTGTTACAGCCAAAATAAATGCTCAAACCTCATTTGTTCTGCTGCAAATCTAGAGCCTTCCTGCTGCAAGTATGGAGCAAAATGAGGTTCTGAGAGTTCCCCTCCTCTCTAGCTCTTCGGGGAGCAATAATTATCTCAAGGAGGAAATAAGGAGGAGGGGAAAATTTTAATCGGCTTTTTTCCCTTCCCTCAAACAAATGAGGAGCATTATGCACAGTGAAGGGAAAAAGGGTCAGTATGTAAGTCAATAATGGAAACAGGATTGTAGGTGAAATGCTTAATTTATTCACAAGAAAGAATACCGGGCTTCCTTGACCATCCGTTTTGCATTTAGTGTGCCTGTAACAAAGGGTCATTATCTAGTTTCTGTAAAGTAGTGTTTATGAATTGAAAAAAATTTTAGTCAATCATTTATATGGTTGTGAGTGAAGTAATACAACTTATTTTCTTGGAAGGAACCCATTATTTAGATCGAATTAATATAAAAATGACTCCTCCCGCCCCAAATTTACTGGCTCAAAAATTGATACAGTATTGTCCCCTCGAACCGTGTGGCCTTTTATAGGCCAAGCTTTTGCTATAACCACGGAGCACAGAATAAAGCAATCTGTAAAGTATCAGGAAAAAATAATGCCTACCTTATAGGGTAGGTGTGGAGATTTAATGAGACAACACGTGAAAAGTACTTATTATATTGCCTGGTACAAATGAAATATTCCATAAACATTAACTATAATTATTGTTCCTGTCAGTATATAAACTTCTACTTAATACAAAGAAATGCTTTCTAAAGAAATGTCCATCTTACCTTGTACACTCTAACTTGTAAAATAATCTCAATATACACACAACACCTCCCACCCCTCCAATTCCCTCTGCTTTTCAATGTACTTCTTTAGTAATGGTCCCTGTCTCTTTCTGCTGGTATTACACCCGTGCAGGTTCGTGTCTGAATTCCTCTGGGACACCTTTAGCTTCCGGAAAGCAGAAACCCTATTTCATTCATCATGGTGTGCTCAGAGAAGATAACTCAGCACTTGCATAGGATAGGCTTTTAATAAGTACTTAATGAATGAATGAAAACATGAGTGAATAAATAAATATATGGTGGAATAAATCTTGGGGCCCAACAGGCCCCTACCTACCCTACCCATATTTTAATCCTTTTGTCAACTTGCCTTGAATTTAACCCAGTGAAACTAGTCTGACCATAAATAACGTACCGTTTGAAACGGGACAGAACCGTTGTTTTCCGTCCCATTTAAAACAGTACCATCTGGTCAGCCTACACTTAAGGGACACATCAATAATAACCTGTGAGCCATCGTTCTTAAGGGAAATCATAATTTTTAAAAAAGCATTTGATTATATGTCTACTTTAACAAACAGAGAGATACGACTTTCTTTAGGGCCTGCCCAGCATTTCGGTTTATGAATGCTATATCTAGCTACCAAACAGATGATGGCATTTGGGTTCAAGTAACACATCCACGGCTCTGTCCCTAAGAAGGCCGATCATAAATTATCAACCCCTCGTACTTAGAGGATAATGGCCTTTCAGGCAACAGTACCCTGCACACTGAGATCTACAAATAGTAAGTATGTGTTCAATAGGGCCATACAGTCAAACTCTCCACAATGTTACTGAATAGTACACCAGCAATAACGATTGCTTCAAGTTAAATTATATTCAGTAACAATAATTTTTATGCACAATGTACTTTTGACAATTTATGGACTGTGTTATAGAAGGTCAGGATTACATTTATCTAGCACGGGATCAGAGATTGGCAGCAACTGGTCTGGGACTTCTCAGTCCAAGCTTGTCATCAAGAAGAGACAAACCTGAGCAAAATGGGACTTCTATATTTGGAAGATGATGCTCTGGTTTGTCACCTGCCACTACCCTAATTCATCCTTTAAGAGTTAGTTCAAAAGTCAACGTCTCAGAAGCCCTTCGTATTAATTCTATCTTTAACTTAGGGCTCTTGTGGTTAAAAACTTTGTGAATGAATGAATGAATGAATGAATGAAAGAGTAGTGAGCTAGGGTAAACAAGGGGAACATGGGTCAGATCACTGTGGTCCAGCAAAAGATTAAGAAGTGAATGCTGTCCTGGAGCTACAAAAAGATACTCGGCACATCGTAAGTGTTTGTTTAAAATGTTCATTAAATGAAAGAATTGATGAGTAATTCTTCCTGTTAAACTGTTCATGTCTAGAACATGTAATGTCTCAAATTATTCTGTTTCATCAAAGTAGATATTGTTTCTTTGTGCTACTATTTTCTTTCTCCGAACTACAGAACTCTGGTTCCTTGTGAAAAGTTCCTGTAGTTGTATAGAAATGGATTTTTCCCAGTTTTATTGAGAAATAATTGACATCCATCACTGTATAAGTTTAAGGCATACAGTATGATGGTTTGATTTACATATATTGTGAAATGATTACCAAGATATGTTCAGCTAACACTCATCTTCTCATGTAGATACAATAAAAAGAAAAGAATGAAGAAAACAATAAAAAAAATGTTTTCCTCCTTGTGATGAGAACTCATGATTTCTTAAGTGTCTTAACAACTTTCCTACACTATATCTATCATACAGCAGTATTAGCCATAGTCATCATGTCACACGTTACATCCCTAGTCCTTAAAAAATGAAAAATTGGGGGGACTTACTAAGTCGGACTCAACCCCAGTAGAGTACTACAGTTTTCAGAAATGCCTGGACTTTGGCATAAAGCAGAAAACACCAAAATCGACTGCAATACAAGGCATGACACGCGTCAAATCAAAGAAGACACAGAGGCACATGGATCACTCATGAGATTTGGACTGTCTGACCACGTGACACTCAGAACACCCATAACTGTACGTGTTACTGTAAATGAAGCAACATATCCTATTTGGTCCTTAGATATAGAGTATTAGCTTGATGTGGACATCAGTCATGGTCTGGAATTTGGCCGTGTTCCTGTTTCAGGATATTTCGAAGGATGACATTTATCACATGTCATCTAATTGGGGACTTGATGTTTGTTCCCAGACTGGGACACTACCCTTGATATGTCCACAGAAGCTCCCCTGGTTAGCCTTCACTGAACCAGTCCCCCTATTTTGTTCAAGTTATGAAACTATCCTCCCTAATTCCTTTTCTAGTGAATGACGATAAAAAGAAAACACGCCTTACAAGTAATTATCACGAGCTTTTGAAGAGCTGATGCATGTACATGCTTTAGAGCAGGGGTGGCACACAATAAATGCTCAATAAATGGTATCTAAGATCGTCATTAGTGCTGTAATTAATAACAAAGCCTATTTTAATGGTAGTTCTATTACTATCTACTCATTTGCCCAGTAATCATCTAATTTTTATAAGCATATTTTATAATTTTAAAAATAATATGCAGAATGAATGATTTGGAAATGTCCAAGCAGCTCATAATACAAATGCATTTTCTCCTCCACTGCTGGGTTTTGCTCTGTGTATGGGGAAGAAATTGGGCCCCAGCGGTGACATTCCCCAAAGTGTGAGGCCCGGGCTGGACCTCATTCTGTATTTCCCTTTGGGAAAGTCAGCAAATCAGACAACCAAGGTGCCTTGGGGAGAGAGGTGCAAGAAGGAAACGGGTGGGTGTGTGTGGTGAGCAGGTCCAAGTCCGCCAGTGAGCTCCCGGGGCAAGCGAGGCTTGGCTGCAGGGAGAAAACCGGTGACACCTCGAAGGAGTCTCAGGGTTTCCTGCCAGCATTCGGCAACGCCCACTCCTCTGCTCCAACCACCCCCACTCCCAGCAGAGGGCAGTGGAGTGTGTGGGGGTGGGGACAGACAGGAAGTAAGTGCTCCTCCTGTCAGCTACAGAGTCTTTCCAGGGCCAGCCCTCTTCCTGAGCAGCACCGGCGCCATCAGAGGGCATTTAACTCTGCCGCAGAGATGCCAGGGCCAAGGGCGGCGCACACTACATGGCCGCCGTGGAGGACCCAGCCCACAAATACTGTGCTGCAACCTAAATGCACTCTTAAAGTGACAGAGTATCACACGGGAATGCAAATTGTGTGAATCCTCATTAAGTTGAATCGAACGGAAATGACATCAGCACCAATGTTCTCCATAAATGACAGCTGGAATGCTCTACGCTGCATTTTACTTCTGTGGTAGCAAGGTGGCTGGCAATAGGGTGACAGGACTTACACTGTCTCTGGCGACCTTCAAATTAAAAGAAAAAAAAAAGAGCTCTCTGGTGAAACAGTCCCCGGAGGCCAACTTTCTAAGTACATATTGAAATGCTTCTCCTATCTGTGTCACTTAAGAGGTTGAGGATGGGGGTGGAGGTGGCGGGGGGAGGGGGCATAAGTCCAAACATGTGCATGTTTTTATTTAACAAATGCTCAGCTATTAGACAACAGAGAGTATCAGGAAGACTGTCTCAGAAGATACGCTGGAATTCTGAGTGTATCGACATGGAATGCTTGGAGGCAGACATCCAGAACTGAGCTTGTTACTGGGCCCCAAGTGGATGAGACTCCGACCCAAACAATCCACATTCAGTAAGAGCCCTGGAGCTGAGTGATTGGTATTCACCGTGACAGTCCTTACTCTCAGACCCAAAGGGATTATTAGAAAGCGAGAAAAGAGACAATCCTTTTGGGAAGCAGGCAGATGGCTTTGGCATCTGAGTTGCCACTGGCTAGAATGACCCATAAAAATAACTTAGGAGGCTCTTACTTTACAGGCCCGTATAAAATCCAACCGGTGCAGACTGTGCCTCTCGTGTGTGTATTTTAATTCAAGATTTAAACTGCTAAGTGACAGACGCTGAAAATATGTACATAATCCATCTAACATTGCATAATGTCTCATTAGCTGCATGGCTGATTGTCACCCTGTCTGACCCTGATTTACATGAGACTCAGAGTAAGAACAGGGACCGGCTTCTGGCATTACAAAACCCGGTTCTGGCTGGCTACTGGTGCTTAAAGTCTTTCTGATTCACACGTGAAACCCCAAGGTTCCGGGGGGAAGTCAGGAGAAGCGCGTGAGGGCGGGCCCCGCTTTGTATTTGTCTACGAGGTTCATCCAGCTCGGGGTGCCAGGGCAGCACAAGGTGGCGAACAGCCGGCCTTTCCGGCCTTCCTGTGCTAGCTTAGTGTCTAATACGGAGTGGCAGATACAAGTTCACGTGCATCTCAGGGGGAGATGATCCCAACGCAAACGAACACATCCCATATCACCCACATACCCGTCAGTGGTGTCACTTCAACGGTGGCGAGGACGTAGAAGAAAAAACAACCAGGCAAATCACTGACTGCACTGACTGCTGCATTTGTCCGCGCCTCCTGGGATAAACAATGACCCGAGTAGGCTAAATGACAGATTCCTGTGACTCTGAGCTCAGGGGACGGGAACGCACACACACACACTCCGACCTTGTGCGTCCGAGTCTCTCCTTTTCCCCGAATGGGCATTCCTCAAAATATTTGGAACATTGCCTTCAACACTGGGCTGCCTCCTGCTTTCTGGGGCCCCAGGGTGCGGGCCCCAGGGTGCGGGCCGAGGGCACACGCACGCACACAGGGGGCGGGCGGTCATCGGGACGCTCACAGCGATGGCCAAGGAAAGCCAAGCCCAGCTAAGCCTCAGCCGGATCGTTTCCCGTGGAACTAAGGAGGGAAGGCAAGGCGTTTCGCCCCTGTCGTGGCCACCGCACGTGTATTTCTTCTAACAGTCTAATCTCGCACCTGCTGTAACGAAGTGTTTGCACAGGACAGTCGCCTGCTGCAGCACACGGGGGCTTGATTCTTGCCTCTGTGTGAGAAAAAGGATGGCCGAATCACAGTGCTATTCGTTCCAAGCTGGAGCAGCTCGCATGCGGCCAGCGGTTACCCTTAGAGAGGACCGTGTGTTCTGAGGTTTCAGAGACAGGGTGGTAGGACTTTGCATCGAGGAACATCAAGGCACCTGAGTCCCTTTGGCAACACAGGGAGCGCACGTGTCCGCCAACCCAGAGGCGTCTGTGGGCTCCCAGCACAGCCTGGGCTCCCAAGTGCAGACTAGCTGTGGGCACGTGTCCTTGTTTACAGCAACGCATGGGTCACACCTCTCTTCTCCATCTGCAGGCTGTCCCAAGAGCTCCTGCTCTCTCTACTCTTCTGAGACCTTCTAGAACCTTTGCGTTTAAATGAATGGGAGCTCTGAGACAAGCCAGGCTGCGCTGAGTGACTCTCTGGCTCTGTGACTCGTGAGGATCCCCCCTTCTTGGAGAGACCCCTAGCAGAGGGGTGGGGCTCTGAGTCCTTCCAGACCTGGCAATTCAGTGCCAGCCAATCCTGTTCCCACCTCTCCTGTGAAATCACCCTCACACATGGAGGGGCAGCAACAGAAGCAGGTCCTGCCAGGCGCCCAGCCAATCAGCCACAACCCTGGAACCCACCCACCCGGGCATTCCTTTGTCCCTCATTAGAAAGACCCAGTGGCCAATCCTTTTCTCTCAGGAAGGCCTCCTCAGCGGTACATGCTGCCCAAAACAGACACACGACAATCAGGGGGCTCCCTTATTCGTGGAGAGTTTGTTTTATTTTTTTGGTTTTCTTTTTTTTTTTTGGTGTGTATTACTTCTGTCCTCTCCATTTTTCTGACCTGAGTCAATGGGGTCTAATTTTAGTTCTTTTGTATTTTCAAGTTGGAGAGAAACCAGGAAATGTTGAAGGGTTACTCCTGAAAAACACTTGATTTTCAGTACGGTGCTTTAGAAAAAGAGCGTTGTCTTAGTAACTTGGAAGTTTATGATACAGTATTGTCGACTGAATGGCAATGCTGTACATCAGATCTCGAGAACTCATTTAACTACTAGCTGCAAGTTCGTACCCTTAACACCTCCCAGCTCCTCCACCCCAGCCCCGGGTGGCCACCGATCTACCTTCTGCAGATCTCTGCTAAGGTGGTAATCATACTGCAATACCTAAGTTATCAGTGTTGAACCCGGGCACCTTAAACTTACACAACCTTGTATGTGAATTATATCTCAATAAAAAGATCAGTATTATCATACAAACGCTCATCTGATTTGGAGAACAAATTTTGGAGTGGGGACTCTAAAATTTGTTTTTAATGAAGGGACAATTAGTGATAAGGCTGGGGCCGGGGGTGGGGGAGAATCCTTATAATCATGTACCAATCTCCAAATAATATTTCACTTGTTAATCAGCAAGTCTGAGAATGGGGGTGTCGCTTCTGACTGTTACTGTCTAAGTGTGATCCCAATAGTCCTAAAGTTCTTCCAGTTGCTTTGCACCAGGCTACGTCTCATGACTTCGGTTCGGCCTATCTTCACTGTCTTTGTGAAGCAAGACCTCGTTACCTATCAGTTATAAGCGCTCCTTATTCTGAAGATGCAATATAAATGAGGGTATGAAACGCTCCTACCTAACTTAGATCCCGTCATCAGTCAGACAACTGACCCCCCTGAACAGGGTCCTCACTCAAGTCTGGGTCACGATGTTCCAGTGATGTAAGCACAAGGAATGCTAATGCCCAATATCCCAGGTCTCGTGAGCTCGAACATGTGATGTGAGAACAATGGTTTTCCCTGTTTGTCTGGGATTGGGGGTTTGGGGTGCTCTCATAGGGTGCAAGAGAATTTGCTGCTCCTTGCTGCTGGCTGCAGTGTTACCCATCAGTGAGGAGGAGGCCTAGAGAGAAGGGTGGGCAATTTAGGGTGCACGGGGCCTCACCTTGTCCACAAGCTCTCAGGGGTTAACCTGAGGAGGATGGGGCAGGAGACGAGACAAGGTCAAGTTTTACAAGCTCACTGAAGTTAAATAAAGAGGTACCCAAATAACTGCAGAGAGCTGGAGGCTGTGGGTACACGGCAGGCTCCTCAATGCTATTAACGCTCATTATCTTGATAACAAAGATGTTTAGAATGGTGGTTGGAATGTTGAAAGAAGCTTCTAGAACAGTCCAACCTGTGGCCCAGGACAGCTTTGAATGTGGCCCAACACAAATTCCTAAAACATTATGAGATTTTTTTGCGATTTTTTTTTTTAGCTCATCAGCTATCGTTAGTGTGAGTGTAGTTTACGTGTCGCCCAAGACAATTCTCCTTTCAGTGTGGCCCAGGGAAGCCGAAAGGTTGGACACTGCTGCTCTAGAAGATCTGGCTGGACACGGCTGTGGAAGAGAGGATCAGCTGGAATCTCTGAATGACTAGACATCAAGATGAAGGGGAGAAAACAGAAGTATCCTAGGGGAGAAGAGATGGGGGTGCGGCTCTAGGACTCTCTTAAGAAATTCACGGGCCAGGCCATTCAGAAGCTTCTGGAAGCCATCCCACTGCCAGTGCTGCATCTCCTCTGATGGTGCTGGGTCTGGGCTCATGCATTCTGCACCCAGAACCTTCGGTGAATGGTGGTTGCATGTACCTTTGCAGACCATTCCACAGTGTGCCCATTACATGTAATAACTCCAGCAGCCAAGAGCAGAGCAATACCCTAGCTACTGCCTTTCTTGCCTCTAAAATTTTACCAAACACGACATCTCCTAGTCCATATTTTAAAGCGCTCAACGGCTTGAGTTGGGGTTCCATGGACCAGAGCAAAACCAAATATCTACAAGTGCTTACGGTTTCAGGACCCTGCTGCACCCACCATGTTCTAAAGAGGGGAGCCTGCTCTCTCCGCCTGGGCGGAGTTTACCGGAAGTGCCCCCCCCCCCCCATGCACTTGCATTCCTCACGCCAGTGCTTTAGCTCCAAACGCCTTCTTGCAGAAGAGCATTTTGACACTGTTTACCTCTTAATGGTCAGGGAATACTCCAAATACATTACAGTGAAACATATAGTCTACTTATAGGGCGTTACCCGGTAGTAAACCATAAAAAAGGCATGATTCACACCCCTTAGGGCCTGCAGATTCTCCATACCTCCAGGTTCTTCTTTTTCCTTCAAAACAGCAGATTTCTGTTGTTTTTATGACATTTCCATTGTCATCTGGGTCCCTAAAACTTCAGCATGGACATTTGTCTAATAAATACCAAAGAGTTTATTATTAGATGTACCATATTTTGCCGGGTATAATGCACTCCCATGTATAATGCACATCCATGTTTTTGGCCCAAACTTTCAGGGGAAAAAATCTTTCATTTTAATTTTTTAATTCAAATTTTTATTGGTTTATATTTACGTACTTGCTTTTTTTTTTGTATTATAAAGGAATTTTAGCACTTATTTTTTAACATAACATGGTATAAAAAATTTTATATAACAAATAATTATAAAACACAGGAACTAATACAAGATACAAAGAATTTTATGTGTAAAATTTTTTATATTAAAAAATTCAATTATCGTATTCCAGGGTGTTATTTTGCATTTGGACATTGTTACTGATCTCTAGAGTTATATGTTTAACTCATAAGCATAAATAAAAGAATTAAAACCATTTATATAGACATGGAACTAGTAGTACCCATGTATCGTGCACATCCTTAATTTTCCCTCTCAAATTTGGGCAAAAAAGTATGCGTTAGACATGGCAAAATATGGTACTTCTTAGCCTTTTCAAGATTCTTCCTACTTGGTTCACTCTTCAAATTTTAGGAAGGAGAAGTCATTTGGGAGAAAGGTGGTAGGACTGAGCACCCGGACCCATGGCTCAGTCCTTGGTCCCTCCGTGCCCATCAGATTCTCCCTCCCTCAAGGACAAGCATGACTGCAACATCGGAGCCCGTGGGCCACAGCCCATCACTTATTTGCCAGTTACAGAGGACCCTGGGGTCCAGAATGAAGAGGGCGTGTGCCGCAAATCAACACGATGTCGTCAGGGTTGGACTTCAAAGCCAGCCTCAAGATGCGACAGAGGGACGCTAACCGCTGCCTGCGGCAGGCATATGGGAACAGACAGGCTGAAGCAGATCGCAGGGCAAGGCTCTGGCGTATTTGCCCACAGGGCTGCCACTGTGCCGTGGCCCAGAGAGAGCGTGAGCAAGGCGTCCGTCCGCTGCTTCACTCCGGGTCATCTGGGGCTGGGGGTGGGGACAGGAGGCAACGCAGCTTCGAAGTTACCCATCAGGAGCCCACTATGCAGCAAGGAGGATGACTGTCAATCACTCTGACACAGTAGGACAGCGCTGCGGGTGGAGGTGGGGGCAGGGACGGAATGGGGAGGCAGAGAGAGAGGACAGAAGGGTGAAGCCAGTCAGGCAAATGCGAACAAGAAAGTGCAATCAGGGACCGTATGGAGGAGCTGCTGGGAAGCTCCCCCGGCCAAGGGAAAATGCTGATTGGCCCAGTTTGGGGGGGGGCGGGGAGCAGACAGCCCTTCTGCGAGCAGATGGGTGACACGTCTCTGGGAGGAGGCTGGGTTGCTCATGTGCGAAGTGGAGTTAGCCGAAGAGCAAAAGCGCCAAGGCATGTATGTAAGCAGGGGCCACCTGGCCTGCGTGTGGGGGTACGCCGTGCGTGCGCGTGCGCGTGCGCATGCGTGCGTGAGCCGGAGAGCCACTGAGAGCAAACCACCTGGCCGAAAACTCCGGACCATTAAACCAAACGGGTCTCCATGTGCACACACAGCTCTCTCCCCCCAGCACCTTCTCGCTGCTGTAACCCTCCGCCACCTCCCAGACGTATCTTGTCTCACAGAACTCCATTATGAAGAAACTGGAACTAAAACATCAAATAAAGGCAGTGTTGTGATTAAGGGACCAGAAATAATCTGCCAGCAAAGGACGAAGTCCGCACCCCCACCCAAACCCCCGCTCTCCCTCATGGACTGGACTGATTGCAGGGGAAGAGCACCAGGGACTTTGGTGACAGTGCCTGGTCCAGGCCCAGAGGTGGAGCTCCACGTGGCCCTCAGTGGGGGCCGTGGTTCTGTCCAGGACAGGGGTGGGAGGCATCCCTCACCGGAATTCTCCTCGTTTTTAGGGTACGGCGAACCAGGTTTCTCATCCTCGGCACCACTGCCACTGTGTGTGGGTGATTCTTTGTCGTGGGGGCTGCCCTGTGCATTATGGGTGTTTACTAGCATCCCTGGTCTCTACCCACTGGATGCTGGCAGCACTGCATCTGTTGTGACAACCAATAATGTCTCCAGATACCGCCAATGTCCCGTGGAGGGCAAAATCAGGACCACTGGGGTAAACTTTATATAGAGTTAGCTGAAGGTTAAACACACACATCCACACACCCACAAACCCATAAACATACTCCCTCACACACAGCATTGTTGCTAAGACTATGAAAAGGTGATGCTCATTTCTGAATTTTCATACTTTCCTTCACCTGATTTGTTGTACAGGCGTTTAAAGATTGGGCAGAACATGAGGGGCTCTGTTTTTAAAGTGACCTCAACTGTGTCCACCGTGCAGGGCATCGAACCCTCGAAGCTTCGATGGGAGCACTCGGGCAGGACGCAGCTCCCATTCTTTTCTTCAGCTTCTGCAACATAAGGCTGCGTCCATATGCATGCCTTATACTCGGCCTCTGCTAACTGTCTGCACCCAAAAGAGAAAGCAGACACAGAGAGACAACTGAAAATGAATTCCACAGGCTCTGCGGTTGTTTTGAAAGCCTCTGATTCCTCACAGATTTTCCGTGACTACAGGGACGCGGCCGTGGGAGGGGAGGCTTGCTGAACCCTGAATTCTTCAGCCTACTCAAATGCGCAAGTTTGCTCTGTGGCTCAATGTGCCGGATAGTGACTTTCATGTGTATGGGACTGGGTCTTTAGGACGAGGGCACAAAGGCACGAACAGGACACGGCGCCCTTCTCTGGCGTTCTCGTCTCGGTTAGGAGTTCACAGGCACTCCGGATAGCCAACATGTCCTCAGTGTGTCCACGCCGTTGTCGTCAGAGCTGCACATTCATCTGATCCTCCAAACAACTTCGTGAGGGAGCTGATACTAGGAAGCCGGGTTTGCAAATGAGGAAACGAGGCACAGAGATTAAGAGTTCCCCCCAAGCCCAGAGCTGGCAGGAGCAGGGCCTGGGGGTGGTGGGGGTGGTGTGGGTCTGAACCCAGGCAGGCTCAATCCAGTGTCGGCTCCTCTAACCCGCACACTGGGCTCCCCTTCTCTGCTAAAAAAGGTTACGACGCTGACGACACTCAAACAGACTGGGCAGAGGGTTATAAACAGCAAGGAAGCGCCGACGCGGACGGGCCCCAAGGAGGCAGAGGGGGATGGCGTTGCCGTTTAGAAGGGTCTGTGGAGGAGGTGGGTGTGTGCCAGGTTCTGAAGTTTGGGGGGTCGGAATGAGGGGCATGGGAATGGGAATGCTGGAATTACGGCAGGAGACAGGGCTGGCTGGGACTCCGGCCACCCCGATGGGCAGCAAAGGGAGGGAAGGCTGGGGAGGCTGACAGAGGTCACCTTGGCCACGGGTCACTGCATTATGTGCACAGAGCTGAGGGCTTTCTGCGGAGAGGAGGCACACGTGGTGGGCTGTGGCTATGGCGGTCTCTCTTCTGAAGAACCTGAGATTAAACTCGGCCCTACCACTTCTCCCCGGTTTTCCAAGCTCCTCTTTCTTTACTGACTTGGGAGACCCCCCACCCCCCATTTCTCACTGGGGAGGTTTAGAGCCTTTTTAGCATTACAAAACAACGCATCAGAGTTATTCCTGTAATAACAGGCGTCTGGTGGGCCCCGCGTCACAACTGCGAGCAGGTATCACTGCCTGCCTCTGACAAATGGGGACACCGGGCACGCCGAGCTCAGTGGTTCCTTTTCCGAGATTCCAGCGTGAGAGGGCCGGGAACTGGGGCCCCCACCGAGGTCGTCTGGCCCCCCGCGGAGGCTAACTGTATGGCGGCCCAATTTCAAGTACGTGTGCCGGCACAGGGCTGCAGACGCGGGCAGGAAAGTCACAGTGAGTTTCGGAATAAGTAAAGCAACTGGAGCCGCCTGGAATGACATTAGCTTTGGGTGGGCGTTCCGACTGAGCGGAGCCTTCAATGTGGGCAGCAAAGGGCAGTTCCCGAAGCTCACCGAGGAGCTGCTCGGGCCCGCAGCCCCTGCACGTCCGGGCCTGGTTCTGGAGGAACGTGGTCGGGGCAGGAGCGAAGGGGGACGCCCGCCCGCTGCTGATTCCCAAGACACGAGGCCCCGATCTCCCGCATTTCCGACTTCGTTTTCCAGATGAACAGCAATTGCTGAGATAAAGCGACGGTTCCTTCCACACCAACCAAACCACCACCGAATGGAAGCAGGGAGGGAGGGAACAGTAAGACGAGGGCTACCCTGTGGCGACGACGAGTAACGAACGCCCAGCCCCGCGTCCACACGCCGGCCGTCCCCGTGTCACCGGCGCTGGGTACACACTCTCCGCAGGCACGTTGCGAAGCCAGGGCTGTGCCTTTACCACCGAGGATCTGTCTTGCTGCCTGTCGTTACTTCCACAGACGCTCCCTCCTGTCTTGCATGCGGCTCAGCCAACGCAGCTCCCCCCTCCCATTTCTGGGAAAGACAAGACTGTCTGTGGGGCAGAGGGGAACGTCTAGTTTCCACAGCGTCCTGCGGGGAGGAGCGGGAAGGAGGTAGCTGGCGCGTGCGTGTGCGTGCGCATGCGCGTGCGTGCGCGCATATGCGTGCGTGCGTATGCGTGCGTATGCGCGTGCGTATGCGGTAACAGGATGCGCTACCCAGTCCTGCCAACCCCGTCCTATCTCCCTTCACTGAGTCATTCCTGCGCGATCAGGGCGGCGCGTATGCTGCACGTCGGAGGTCACGGCCTTTGCAGCACTCGCACGCCACCGAGAGCCGCTGGAAGAAGAGTTTGTACGTTTACAGGAAAGAGAAAGGAGGCGGGGCGATGCGGGCCGCTTGTGTCTTTGCGTTGTGGTGTGTCTGGCAGCCTTCACAGCTGAGAACAGCAGAGCCTCCTCCGGTTTCGGTGACCTTCCTGACCCAGTCCAGGGTGCACACACACACACGGTGTCAGAGACCGGCTGTGCTCCCGCCTCCTCGGGAGGAAGGGTCTGGGCGGGGGCGGCTTATTGGGGGGGGGGGGGAGGGGGGGGGGGTGAGATGAGGTCCCAACGTGCTGGGCTTTCTCAGCGGGGAACTACCACCAGCTGGGGGGACTGTGGAGTCGGGGCAGATGAAAGAAATACACATCTTCTTTTTCACTGCGATCCCAATTGAGATAGCACCCCGCTCCCCCCGCTCCCGCTGGGGGGGATGTCTGCCAAGGACTTCTAATTCGGTTTGTTCCACCCGTTTTATTTTTAAACCCAAGTGCAGATTTTATTCCTGGAATGCTCTAGGATGGGTGTGGGCAGAAGTGGGCAAATTTACTTCAGAGGTGTTTTATAACAACTTGGAAAAGACCCTCTAAAATTCTCCAAGTACCTTTCAGGGGGTGAATTTAATTTCCTTTTTTCTTCTCAAGCAAGCTACCTGGATTTTTTTTTTAAACCCTGTACTTTACAAAGTGAAACCTGATTATAATTCTGAAAGCATTTCAAAATAACGGTACCATCGATCAGGTGCTTACTGGGAGGCAGGCAGTTTGATGTCAATTGGCAGTCTTTCTCATTCGGTCCACACAACTTGGGCTCCTAACACTTAGTGGGCTCATTTGTGGCTGAGAAACCAGGGCAGGAAGGGATGCCAGGGCTGAGTTCAAGGCCAAGTCTCGACAATAGCAAAATCCTTAGCCACTATGTAACTGTGCTTCTGTGCATCAATGTCCGGCAAAACTACTATTAATGAAATGAATATGAGCTGCAATCAAAAAATACCGTGAATGTTTAAATAAAAATCTTTTATTACAGTAAAAGACACATTGCCATAAATCCCCCTCAACATACCCTGCTCGTTTCAAACAATGTGCCTTTTACTGTAATTTTTTTAAATTTAAACATTCGCCATTTTTTTTTTTTAAATCACACCTTGAATTGACTCAGGTCATATATCGCTTCTGGCATCACAAATTCTGTCAAATAAAAACATGATGGTGTGTCCTCATCCCCCTTATTCACTGGATCTGGCCTCATGTGACTTCTGGTTCTTCCCTGAAGTCAAAATGACCATGAAAGGTAAACGTTTTCAATTGATTCAGGACATCGAGGCGGCCACGAAAGCACAAGTAAAGACACTCACAAAGGAGGACTTCCAGAGCTGCTTCAGCAAGTGGTGAGAATGATGGGGTACATGTGTCCGCAGTGAAGTGGAGTATTGTGAGGGGGAGTCATGGCAATGCGTCTTTTATCGTAATCCATTTTCTTACTTAAATATTTATCGTCTCTTTTGACACACCTCGTACCCAGCCTGGTCTTTAGGCTACTATTTATTATTCAAACACAATGGTGGCAAAAGCAGATTCCTTTGCCTAGTTTTCTGATGAGAGATTTTGGTGCAGCCCAAGGAGACTTGCAAAATTTGTCCTGTCTCTGGGCGGGAGTGAGTTTTGGTGGTGAGCATGGGGTATCACGATAGTGGCGGAATAGATGGGTATGTATTTCTTTTGAAATGCCAAATGGCACCCATACTAACATTGCTCACTCAACCCTTGGCAACATTAAAGGCTGATAGAATGTGCCTCCTTACCCCTGACCTCCAAAAGTATTTACTCCCAAAATTGATTTCCTCTATCCCTCTTTATTGCGGCATTTCGCTCGGTGGGCCGGAGAAACCGCATGGAAAATCACAATGTTACACTTGTTAAATTGACCCTGCAGGCTTCTACCACTAGTACATGCATCATCCCAAGAGGTAAAAAGGCAAGTCTGCCAGCCTCATGCTGAGAATATCATCACGAAACCAACAAGGGTATGCAAATCTGTCTGTTCTCTCGCTCATTTGCATAGTTTCATTGGTTTTACAGAACCTCTCTATACTAAATGTCAATTTCCTTTTCTTTCCTAAAGCTTATTAGCTATGTATGATGTTTACAGCTCCAAGACCAAACAGATTTAACAGGTAAAACGTTTAAACTATATAATTAAAAAGCATGGGAGGAAGAGAGAAAAGAGGTTTGATGTAGATCAAACGCGTAGAAGTACTCGTGCTGTTAAAATATGCTTTCCAAGTTTGGAAGCTGCACAGCCTCCGTGCATGTCTGTGCGCGCAGAAGCACCGCCACAAAATTTGCTTAACCCGTTTCTTTTTTCTTTTCCTTTTTCTTTTCTTTTTTTTTTTTTGCAACAATCTAGAAAAAGCAGATTTGCTTATATACTACTGGGGGCTTGAACCGAGCTGCTGAGTGCACATTTTACTCACGACGAAATCTGAATGGATGCCTGCCAGTGTCTGGGCTGACATTCAAACATTCTGAGTCTCTCGTATGCATTCTAATCTCTCAGAAGTGATGTTTTAAAACTCTTTGGATATTTTCTGAGGCACCGCGGAGCTCAGTCCTCGCCTCTCAGCTCGGGGAAATACACAGCCATAATAGTCTGCTCTCAAGAAGTGCAGAGAGGGTCCCCATTGTGCAGCCGTTACGTTATCTGTAGCTTCCACACAACAGATCCATGGTGGGTTCTGATCTGCCTTTGTGCCTCAGGTTTAGGAATTGGGTGAAAAAGGCCAATTTGGAGAAACCTTGGACATGCCTATAAATATTTAAAAAGTAATTACTCCAACACAAGGCACTATCTTACAGACACATTTTTATGGAGTAAAGTGTCGAATCTTCCACATGTCGTGTGGCGATGCAGCACAGCTCCTCCTGCTATTAGTCATGAGCTCAAGGCTCTGCCAAGAGGTAACCGGAGACCCAAACCTGTGGGTTCTTCTTTCCTGGCAACTGGAACTCAATTAGCTGGTCCTTCAGATCTTCCATGGACTGTGTGAGAAACAGCTGATGGACACTAAATTCAATTTTACAGGAGGCTTTCGGAAGAAAAGAAACATTAAATGCTCCCAGGAGGTAGGTATTAGAGGTGGGCAAATAGGAGGGACCTGCTGCTCCAACCAAAGAGAGATGTGCTTCCAGGTTAAGTGTCTTCTCGTCTCTGGAGCCCCGGTGATAAAGCACCACCGGGAAGCTTTCATGTCCATGAGGTCAGAGGCATGCTTCCGTCTCCGTGGAAGTCAGCTGCACAGCTCCTGACCGTCAGACACCATCTGTCCTGCCTTAAATTTCTTCTTCTGTCTAGCCGTGATGGGCAGCAGGATGAAACAGGTTGCATTAAATGGCACGGAAGAGAATGCAAGAAAAACACTCAAAATAAAGGCAGAAACGATGATGCTAGAGCCACAGTCTGCAGACCCAGGTCTTAACGGTGCTTTCGACAAGTCGTCATATTTTCAAAGCTTAGGAAAGCCACTGATCTGTGTCTCAGTTTCCTCATCTGCCAAACGAGGGTCACTACACACCTCCCTTCTTGTCATATGTAAAATTTTTGTGAAATTGAGAAGCTTACAAAAAGCACTGTGAACACAGATGCCAAACTACTATCTCCTAATCGGGTGAGCCCGAATCAGGCGGTGACAAGTGAGACCCCAAATTAATTTGATACCATATGCTGTGGGCTGCATTTTCCAAAAGCCTTCAACCATCGGCATGCATACTACTAGTGGGCACAGAAACACGTGCACACGTCACAGCAGACCTCGTTCAATCTTAATTATTGGGGGGAGCATTATCCAAGATTCTTAGTGTTTCTCCCTTTTCCTGCTGCCTGTGTTTTAGCCTCTCTGGCAATGCTTCCGTGACCAAGGAAAGGAGACAGCATGCAAATCCTTCGCTCCTCTCTCTATTCACTGATTGCAAGGTGCTCCCTCGGCCTTGACCGGCGTAAGGAAGAGAGACGTTTGCACTCACGGGTGGGTGCAAACACTGACCTGCATCAGCAGGAATGTATCCACATACAGTAACTTACCCTCCCTCCACTTGCCAAAACGGCTTGCTGAGTGGATGCTTTTCTAAAAAATCTGTTTCTTTTACCATTCTACGTCCACGTACCTGCCTTTGAAAATAGGGAATAAACAAATTTTAACCTTTCTCTGAAGACAAAGTAGTGGCAATCCCCACTTCCTTATTGCGGCGCTGCACTGCACAGCAGTTCCCTTTGTACCCCCCTTGGGGTACACTTTGTACCCCGCTTGGTCTCAGCCAGTCGTCGGGTGCATCGCGCTCATTTTTGCAATCAACAAATCAGACGCGTCCGGAGTGTGTCTTGTACGGCAGGCGCTACGTTAGGACTGAATGAAAAATAAAACAGGCACGGTCCCTTCTCTCACGGAACTTACTTTCTAGCTGGGGAGAAAACACATTAGGGACGTACATGCACAAATTCATACGTTTATATGTGAAAATAGCTGTTGAAGAAAAGCACAGGGTGATGGGAAGGCCAGGGAAGTTGGGGTTCCTAGAGAGAGACGGCTGGGCTAGAATGGTGCCAGCAAAGGTGGAGAGAAGTAGGCAGACTTAGAAGACACTCAAGAGATGGGCTGAGCGGGCCTGGTGGCAGATGTGGCGACACACAGAGAAACCCTTCAAGGGTAACTTCTAGGCATCTGTCTGTCCTGGGAAACGAGATGGGCTGATGGCTGAGGCGGAGAACCCCACAGGAAGATGATGTTTGGTGGGAGGGAGAGGCTGCGGCTTTGAGTCGGGGTGCCTTTGTGATCTGCCAACGGCGCTTCTCATAGGCAGCTGCCTGGACAGGTCCAAGGTGCGCAGAGATCTGGCCTGAAGAGATCGATGGAGGGGACTCGGGTGAACAGCGATGAGATCATCTAGGAGTAAAGTGCAACTGGAGAAGAAGAGTGGCCCGAAGACTGACCCACGAGGTGCACCAACTTTTAGAGGTGTAGAGGGGAACCCCGGAAGATCGTGCCGGGAAGGAAAGACCAGAAGAACAGGATGCAAATCAGAAGAGGTTGGCATTATAGAAGCCAACGGAAAAAGAGGTTCTAGAAAGGAGGTTGTGAGCAGCATGGGCAAAGCCATTGAAAAGTCAAGTAAGGGGACAGCTGTGACTCAAAACACACCAAAGACCCAGTGACACAAATGACATGGGAATCACAGAGGTCCTCTGTGGGAGACAGGAGTGTGCCCTGCAGGGGGCAAAGGCCAGGCTAAAGCCAGCTGAGGGACGTCCTGAGTCGTCTGCTGGCAGAGGCCGTGGAGCACAGTGGTTGAGGATGCGGGCTCTGGAGACAGACACTTAGGGTTCAGGTCCTGGCCACCCCACCTTGCTGTGAGGCCGAAAATACTTAATTTGTCTAGGGCTCAGTTTTCTCACGTAAAAGGAGAGTAACAATGCTGGTTGGTCAGGAAGCATTGGGAAACTAATGTAAAATACTGGGTGCAGTGCTGGGCACATAATAGCTGCTCAGCGAATGCCAGCCTTTTGCTGTTACTGTGGCCCTCTTAACCAATTAAGTAGGTATTTACCGTGTATCTACCTGTCAGGTATTGTACTAGGCTCTGGGCAGGGGAGGGGGTACAGAACAGTCGCCACCAACAAAAAGTAAATGATCCGTCCTCATGGAAGTAAGCCGTAAGCTTCAGCCGGAGGTGTTTTCTGTTCACGGTGGTAGGCGCGGGGGAGACGGCTGAAGTGGAAAAGCAGGTCCGGAACGGTTTTCAGAAGTTTGTCCGAGAGGCCTCGTAGAGACAGTGCCACTTGAACAAAAGCCTCCAGGAAGTGAGGATGAGAGCAATGGGGTGCCCTCGGAAGGGCATTTCAGGCTGAAGGAGCCGCAGGTGCAAAGGTCCTGGGGTGGGGCCTCACGCTGGCGGCAGGGCGTCGGGGCAGGAGCCGGAGGGCCTGGGGCTGGGTCGGTGATGGGGAAGAGGGCAGGAGAGGGAACCGGGTGCGGCAGGGCGTACGATGCACCCTTAGACCGGGCGGGGGTCTGCGGCCCTTCTTCCCGGGGAGCGCTCAGGCCGCCGGAGGGCTTTGACCAGAGGAAGTGCGTTTTAACCAGTTCTGGGGGCAAAGGAAGAAGCGGAGAGGCCAGTCCGGAGGCTCCTGGCCTACATGCTCCGGGCGAGGGAGGCTGGCGGTGCGGACCGGGGTGGGCAGGACCGGAGGGGCAGGGTCGGGGACATCAGCGCTTTGGGCCTGAGCAGCTGGACGGAGGGAGCCGCTCCCTCCCTAAGACGAGAGCAGGGAGGGAGGAGCAGGGTGGGGCGCCCTCGGAGCTCCTCCGGGAGGAGACGCGCGAAGGCGCAGTGGGACCCGCCAGTCCCACTCTGGGAGGAGAGGCCCGGGCTGGAGGAGCCGGGGCTCTGGGCGTGTTACGTGGTCATCGGGGGGAGCAAAGGCCGTCTGAGGGCACAGCCCTGGGGCTGTCGAGCGTTTAGGAGCCGCAGGCCACTGGATGCCACTCGCATCATCCACGTGTTCACTGAAGTGCCACCCGGGGAAGCGTGTTGGGCCACAGTGAAG
>PVJL010014310.1:0-28530 GCA_004026885.1 Lyroderma lyra | reverse complement strand
AATATATAAAGAACTAATAAGACTTAACAACAAAAAAACAAACAACCCAATTAAAAAGTGGGCAGAAGAACTAAACAGACACTTCTCCCATGAAGAAATACAAATGGCCAGCAGACAAATGAAAAAATGCTCATCCTCATTAGCTATCAGGGAAATGCAAATCAAAATCACAATGAGACACCACCTCACACCTGTTAGAGTGACTGTTATCAACAAGACAAGGACTAACAAGTGCTGGAGAGGATGTGGAGAAAAAGGGACTCTGGTACACTGCTGGTGGGAGTGCAAACTGGTACAACCATATGGAAGACAGTGTGGAGGTTCCTCAGATAATTGGGAATGGAGTTACCATTTGACCTAGCAATCCCCCTTCTGGGGATCTACCCAAAAAACCTGAAAGCCTTTGTCTACAAAGACTTATGTACCTGAATGTTCATCACAGCTCTGTTCACACTGGCCAAAACATGGAAACAACCAAAGTGTCCTGCAACAGATGACTGGATAAAGAAGCTGTGGTACATATACACAATGGAATACTACTCAGCTGTAAGAAAAGATGAAATATTGCCATTTGCAACAAAATGGATGGACCCGGGGATCATCATGCTTAGTGAAATAAGCCAGACAGAAAAAACAAGGAACTGTATGACTTCACTCATATGCAGAATATAAAACTGAAAGCAACAAAGAGAAAAGAAATGAACAAACAAACAAATAACCCATGGACACAATCAATAGTTCAATGTTTATTTGGGGACAAGTGGGTTAGGGAGCGGAGAAAGGGGAGCAGGTAGGAGAGGAAAGAGGGGAAGCTTAATATAAGGTGATGGAAAGAGAAGTCACACTGGGTGGTGAACTTATTATACAACAAGTTGACAACGCACTGTAGAATTGTATACCTGAAACCTATGTAATCCTTGCTAATAAATGTCACCCCAATAAGTCTAACAATAAAAATGAATTTAAAGAAAGAAAAATATAAAAATGAAGAAAAAATCATTAAAAAGTCAATAAATAATATAACTGAAATGAAGGATACATTATAGGGAATCAACACCAGTGTGTGTGTGTGTGTGTGTGTGTGTGTGTGTGTGTGTCTAGATGGAATATTACTCAGCCATAAAAAATAAAATTTGCCATTTGTGATAACATGAACGGATCTAGAAATTATTATGCTAAGTGAAATAATTCAAACAGAGAAAGACAAATACTATATGATTTTACTTATATGTGAACCAAAAATTTTAACAAAATAAGCAAAGAAAACAGACAACTCAGAGATACAGAGACCATTCTGTTGGTTGCCAGATGGAAGGGTTATTAAGGTGATGGATTAAAAACGGAAAGGAATCAAGATATGCAAATTACCAGTGATATAAACAGTCACTGGAATGAAACATATAGCATAGTAATATAGCATGTATTGTTATTGTTGTTAGAAGGGTACTAGACTTATTGAGGTGATCACTTTGCAAGTTATATAAGTATGTAATCACTATGTTGCACATCTGAAAGCAATATAATATTATATGGCAACTTTAATTGAAAAATAAAATATATTTTAAAATTATTTTCTTGTTTTTAAAAACAAAATAAAAGAAAATTTAACTTTCCTAAAGCATAAAGCCATAAAGAACCTGAAATTAAATACATATAGTTGATGTTAAGTGAGAAAGAGCATTGTAGAAATAAAAGCTACATTGGTATATGCAAAAATGAAAATCAATTGTATGTCAAGAAACATTATATAATTTAAGCTGAAATGGCAAAGAGAAAAAAGTTCGTGTAACAGATAAATGCTTCCTATCTGTAATATACAAAATGTTTTTATAAGTCATTAATAAAAGACAACCAAAAACACACGAAGAACATATACAATTAATGTATTTAATAGAAATGTGCTTATGAAACATGTTGCCACACAAATAATAAATTAAGTTCAAATTCACAGGTAATGAGATATTTTTTACATAATTTGAAAAAATGAAAAAGAACGGTAATTACTGTTTTAAAGAGTAAAACACAAGAATAATTTGAAAATTTTTAGTTTGACTCTAATCTTCTATAACCATTTCAGAGAGAAATTATTCTAATGAAATACTAGTGATGCTTAAACACTTGCATATCTGGATATTTATAATTATATCATTTATTTTTACCAACGATAACTAAATAAAGCAAATTTAACTGCCCCAATTAAGATACATGCCTAACAAGTTATAGCAAATCTATGTAACCACTACCAATTATGGCTTCAAAAATTAAATCGTGATAAAAAGCTCATGATATGCTAAGTCAAAAACTTTATACACATAATTTCAGTTATTTTTTATTTGTACACAAATATATTCATACACTTACATACACACAAACACACACAAGCACAAAACCATATTTATAAAAACACTCACACATGAACTGAAAAATATATATGAAATTGTTGATAATAATTTTCTTAGTTAATAGTATAACCAATAATTTTATTTTCTCTTGTAATTTTTAATTTTAAAAATTTTTTTATAATGAACATATTTATTTTATAGAGGGATAGGAATAATGAAAACATATAAAGTTTTAAATCAAAGTCATTGCACATAATTATACAACTAAGTATAAATATTCAATTAATAACTATTTTATTAGTGTTTGCTATGTGCATTGCATTCTTTTAGGTGCTGAGATGCAAAATTTTTCTATCCTCTAGAATCTCCTTACATGCTAGTAACAGATCACACAAAAATATCTCTCTTAGATTCTGCTGCCAAAAAGTATGTTTTAGAGTTAAAAGCAGCTAGCACTGAGAGGGAAATCTTATTCTAAATCAGTTAACTCAGGAGTTCTATATCTTGTGGACCATTCACAAGTAAACCACAAATCTATGGCTAAGCGATTAGTACCTGATAGCATAACAGAAGTATTTTAAGTCCCTATTCATTCTTATTCCTAAAACTCAGAGATTATATTTCTGATTTTCTAAAGCTTAGTGTTTTAAGTGTTTGCATCTTTATAGAAGACTCATAGCATATCTGCTTCATGGTTTGTGCAAATTCATTAGTGGTCTCAGATCCACAAAGACATGCTTATTTATAGCCAGTTGGGGGTGGGAAGGATACTTTGATTAACTCTTTTTCATTTAAATAAATTCAGATATATCTACATTTTTTTATCCAAAATGAATTTAAAGTTTTTGTAGGACAGGGTCCCTAGAGGCAACTCTGAAATTTGTACAGGCACTAACTTAAACACTTTAATTCTTAATAAAGACTCTAATGCTTCAGGATAATTAACATTGGGTTACTTGGTACTTAGTACAGAACTGTGTACATTATTTGATTAATGAGTTACCTGAGGTGGTATATAAATATGCTCTTACAAACTTTTCTGTATATGTTTTACTAGCCATACTGAAAATCATGTTTCTAGGCTATTTACATAAAATAAAGTTGATGCTGCCAAAAAAGTGCTTTATTCTTTTTAGTTGAATAAACATATTCTTGTATAGAAATCTATGTTACTAGAGGAACACAACATAGTTATAATGTGTTTCTCTATTTTGTATTGCCATATTTGTAGAAGAACTAGATTATTTCTACATCAACACTGAATCTGAAGAAATTTGTTTATAGTCACCCTGTATACTGAGGATGCTAAAAAAAAAAATTTTATATATATATATATATATATACACACACACACACACACACACACACACACATACATATATATGTATACATACATATTACATACATATATATGTGTATACATACACACATTTTAATAGATGTTATCAATGTATTACTTTTTGAAGTTAAATTGAATTATGGTAGCAATATGTGATTCGCTCAAAAATGGTGTTAATCAAATCAGTGCCATCATCACCATGTGACAGGCAGGGTAGTCAAAGAAAATGGCAAAGCATGGTTGTCATTGGAGGAGCACAAGACCATTTTATTTTATTTCTTTAAGATCATTTTAAAGTGGTATTTGAAATTTGAGAATGTTGTGGAAGTACAATGACAATGGAGCTGTATTTGAGACACGTGGTACTGGTGGTACTTTAGGAAAAAGTTGTAACGGCATGCATAGTGATTCAAGTACACATTGATCAATGTTGCTCAAGCAGTAGCTAGCCATAATCAGAGGTGTCTGGAACCTGATGGTAACCACTTTAAGCACCTCTTGTAATTGCAGAAGTCAAATGTGACTTGCATTCATCTTTTGTTATTGATATATATTAAGTATATTTTAATTTTAATGCAGTTTTTTCTTTTCTTAAAATGTATATGTATTTTTGGCACCATCCATATTTGCAAATATTCAATCAATATATATGTATTTCTGTATTTTTTCTTTCTAGGAAAATAGATTAAGGCTATTCTAGCACATTTACCATTTTGTCTATTTAGGGCACTTGCCTTGTTACTAGGAGATCTGAGAAAGCTGCCCAAATTTACATAGAATTCAGGAGAAAATAGTCATTTAACTTTCTAAAACCAGTATGTTAAAATTTTTGATCATTAAAATTATCTGTAGAGCTTTTAAAAATAATTTCTTGGGGCTCGTTTTCAATTATTATCATTTTAGTTGATTTGATTGGAACCAAGAATTGTTATTTTAAAAAAGAATGAAAACAAACAAAAACTTATGCAAGTGATTCTGGTATGTCCTAAAGGTAAAGAACCACTATGTTGTTAAATATTAATAACTCCTGAAAGACTTTTAAAAATTCTATCAGAAAATTAATTGTTCATATAACAAAATTTTTCCATATAATTTAGATATTTCAATTTAGAGATAGTAACTAAACCAATATTTACCAAGCATCTGTTATGTACAAGTCATCTTCCTCTGAATGGAGTATTCAAAGATATTCTAAAAACAAAACAAAAACCAATTGTAGTTACCTTAGTAATTAAATTCCATGGTAGAATTTGGTAGAATCTACAAGAGATGGAAAATGTATTATGAAGGTTTGAAAGAAGGAAATTCATCAAATTATAAAAATCTTTATCAAAGATAAATTTGTATGCCAATGGTCAATGCAGCATTGTTCACAGTGCCCAAGACATGGAAACAACCAAAGCATCCTTTGATGGATGACTAGATAAAGTGGTATGTATACATAATGGAATATTACTCAGTCATAAAAATATGAAATATTGTCATATGGAACAACATGGATAAATCTTGAGATCATTATACAAAGTAAAATAAGTATTACAGAAAAAATTAAGAACCATATGACTTCACCCATATGTGGGATATAAAACTGAAAGCAAGAAAGAAACAAAAAATCATGGACACAGAAAATAATTTAGTAGCTACTAGAGGGTAAGGGAGAAGTGGGTGGCAGAAGAGGGAGGGGGGTCAAATGGTAAGTGATGGAAGAACTCATTCTGAGTGGTGAGTACACAATACAATACATAGATGAACCCCATATAATTTTATAGGGTTCACCTCAATACATTTAATAAAAAAAATAAATATGTATTTGAACTAGACAATGAGAGATGGATAGAAATTTGACAAGTTGAAGTTGTAGAGCAGGCCAAGGCCAGACACTGCAGGAGGAACTGGATAACCATGCTGTAATTTGCTGGAGCTTAAGTAGAAATAATAAAGTGGGAACGTTCTTTTGGGAAATTAATTCCATAGGCAAGGCTTCAGTTCAAGGAAGTGAAAGTAATTCCCTCACCTCCATAGAACTTAATAGAATTTCATTATCAAAGAAAAAGCTCAGAAAAAGAATATTAAAAACAATTGAATGAATTGTAAAAAGGGAGATTGCAGAATTAAAGAAATAAAATAAGGAACAAAACAAAAATATTAAAAACATACATTAGACACTGTAATAAGCAGAACACAATGTTTTAAATTTAATTATTAAAATAAAGGCTTGAGATATAAAGAGTGCAGAAGGCAAATATAAAAAATTAAAACATTTTGATAGATGACACCATATGTCAACAAATCAAAGGTGCCACAATTGTAATACACATCATTATTTTATATACCACTTAAAAGAAAAAAAATCCTGCCAATTACACAATGATACAATATTGTTTCATTTCTTAGCATTATTATATGTACTGAAGGAGCTCATTTAATCTTAGATATAGATTGTTTTATATCATGTAACCTTCTGGCACATACAAAAATAATACATCATCAAGGTAAATTATTTAAGACATCCTTAGTTTTTTGTATTGTGTTCAATTTCTCTGAATTACTTTTCAACTCAAAGTTGTTGATATCTGTGGTTTTTTCCACCTACTATCTCAATAATACAACTTAACACAGCATCATCTAATTGAGAGAGCTATTGCTTGATAAGAAAATATGGCATTTTATTTGTTTCACCATAGCTGAATATTTGTTTCAAAGACAATCCAAAACACGAATAGTAGATGACATAAATAAATATTCAAAACACAAATTTTTGAAGAAGTATTTAAATTGTGAGGAGAAAATACCTATAAAGTAAGGTATACTCTATTCCAGGAAAAAAAAAGAATTTGAATATGGAAAAAAATGCTGATTATAGTACCACATTTCAAAAATAGCCTGTATAGTATATTATTTAAGCATGTGGGATGAAGTCAGATTGCCAGAGTTTAGATCAGTTTTTCCAGTTACCCCTGTGTCCTTCCAGCAATCCTTGAAATGTCTCTAGGGGCTTAAAATGCCTATATCGTATGAATTTGCCATGAGGATTAAGCAATTCCCAATAAGTGTGTTCAATAACTGTTAGGTTCTTCTACCATAAAACAAACAAACAGGTGAACAAACACTCCGTCATTCTGAGTTCCACTTTGACTAAATGAAGTAACAGGGATAGGATTTACTCTTTTCCTTGAAACTAAAAAGATGGACCAACTGTGTGAAATAAAGGTTTTCAAGACATTAAAACACAAAGTAGGAAACCACAGTGATTCCTGAAAGTTTGGTAACACAGAAGGTAAGCCCTATGATTGGCTTGTTTTCTTCCTAGGGAGTCTTTTTAGGCCCCAGTGTAGAAGCGGGTATCTTTGAGCAAACCTACTGGCTTCCCTGAGCTAAAGAGATGGAGTAGGTATCTTGGGAGGCCAGGTGGCCCGGGTTCACAAGACAGAGTGCTAGAGAAAAGAAAATAGCTCAGAGCAAGCTCTGGAGAACTGCAAGAGTCTCTCTCTAATCTCCTTCAGCTGAGTGGATCAGTACATACATGTGAGGAAGCTACCTGAGAAATACTGAAAGGATTATGGGAAATAATTTTTGAGGTTCACAACAGGGCCAGAAATTGTTCTTGTTTCCAAGAGCCACACCTGAAAACTTCAGAATTCACAGGCAATTGGTAGAGTGCTCACATGCCTCAATCATAAAAAGAAAAATTATCTCTAGACTAAATGCCGCTCTGGGCCAGCCTAACAAAGCTTACAAGCAAGACTCGAAAGGTTTTTAATTTGTAGAAAGGCTCCAAATAACTTCTTTGGTGACATGTTTCACCAAATCTTTTGCCCATTTTCTTTCAGTTAGATTTTTTTGTTTTATATTATTGATTTTTAACAGTTCTTTATATATTTTATTTTCAATTTTATTGATATATAATTGATATGTAACATTGTATTTGTTTAAGGTATACAACATAATGATTTGACATGTTTATGTTTCAAAATGATTGCCACAATTTTATTTAATATCTATTACCTCACATAATAACAAATTTTGCTTGAGATAAGAACTTGTAATATCTAATCTCTTAGAAACTTTCAAATATACAATACATATATTCTTGATAAAAGATCTTTTCAGATATGTGGTTTGCAAATACTTTCTATAGTATGTGGTCTCTGTTTTTATTCTCTTAAAAAAATGTCTTTTAAAATAAAGTTTTATTTTGATAAATTCCAATGTATCAACACACACACACACACACACACACACACACAAATGTTCATAGCATCTTTATTTGCAATAACAAAAACCTGGAAACAATGCAAATGCCATCAAGAAGTGAATAGATAAATGAATTGTGGTATGTTCATCCAGTGGAACACTATTCAATGAAAAAAGCCAATGAACTATTCATATATGCAACAAAGATGAATCTCAAAATAATAATGCTCAAAGAAGCCAGACCAGAAAACAAAATAAAACAAAACAAAACAAAAAACCTGAGAACATACTGTATGACTTCATTTACCTGTAACTCTAGAAAATGCAAGTTATCATGTAGTGATAAAAGCAGAGAATGATTGCCTAGAGAGGAGGAAATGGGGCAGCACAGAGAGATTATAAAGGGGCACAATGACACATTTAGAAGTGATGAATATGTTCGACTATCTTCATTGTGGTGATTTTTCTCATGGAAATATACATTTTTTGAAACTTACCATATTATACACTATAAATATATATACTTTATTGTAAGTAAATTATACTTCAATAAATCTCTAACATTAGTTATTCAGTCTTCTAGGCATAAAAATCAAATACAAAAAAAAGGTGGAAAAATCAAGCTAAATTTACATCTCTCCATGGCCATATTACTATTTTTATTTTATTTTATTTTATTATTTTAATTTTTTTTAATTTCTCAAGTAAGGGTTCAGAGGATATATCATCAATGATGATTTCTTTAAAAGAAAAAGTCAATTACTGCAAATCATTAGAAGTGTGACAACCGCTGCAGATTAGTCCAGTGTGCTATTGCAATGTATCTACAGGGCCCTGATCCAGTCTGAATGTCTGAAGATGTTGTCTTTAGGGAAAGTACATCTGTGCTAAGATAAGGAACAGTTTGCTAAATGAAAAGGAGTCAGAGTGTTTTTGGAGTCAGGTGTGCAAATGAGGGGTCCCATTATGGTAAGCTAAAATTTGCTGTAGAGGAAATGATACCAGATCTAGGAAACTCAATTAAAATGTTTAAGGGCTTGGTCAAAGCCATGCTAGCAAAAGGAAAAGACTAAACTAAACTTTAACAGCAGTATTTGACACATTTGATCCTACAATAAATCTATATAATTTAACCATCTGAGCAGAAAAAAGGAAGAGTCATACACTAGCATTGGGAAAATATGAAAAATACATGCAGAATTTTTCAAAAATTTTTAAACAAACAAACAAACTTCCAATTGTTAACCAATTTCTTATTCAACAAAATGTAAATACATTTGCATGACATACAAAACCTGCATCATTAGTCTACTGTCTACTTTTCTACATGTATTTATCTATCTCCTTCATGCTCCTTCTGGTTACACCACAACATCTAACTTTTAAATGCTTTGTTGTCTCCTACCTTTCCAGGGACTGCTCTAAGTATTAAATACCAGAAAGCTTCCCTTCTCTTCCCCTGCAGAGACATCTTTCACTGGGTAAGACTGCTCTAAAGAGCACTCACTGAGTAGAGCAGTCTGTGCCAAAATTAGAGGCTATTCCTTAACTAGCAGAGAGGTTGTGCTCCACCGAACCTACCCACACTGCTGTCATTTTTCAAAGCTCTAAGGCAGTAATGAATGAAAGATCTGAAAGTTTAGCACCTGAAAACTGCAGAATTTCATGGGTTGGTGGGTGACCCTGAAGTCTTCGGGAGAGAAAGAATGTTTTGGAAGAGTTGAAATCACACTGTTAAGCGGTGGTTTTCAAACATTTTAAAGATTGGAGGCCTTTTCTTCACATACGGATTTGAGCATATAATATAGATTAAAGTAGGACTTTATGAGTAAAAGTTTAATTTATAATTTCACATTTTAAAGGTAATTAATAAGAATGATGGGGCAATTTAGGTAACACTAAATTTTGGTACCTAACACATTTGAGTGTATGTGCTTTTTAATTATAATTTTATTAAAAGCTTTTAATGGGTTTATTAAAAAGTCATCCAAACATCTGCAAATCCAGAAGCAGTACTGAACCTGGCTTAAAAATTACTGCCTTTAAGTCTGGAGGAGTAGGGCTTAGACTGGAATCAATGGGCATTCAGGGAATTCAATAGTGTTGCTTGATTTAAGCCTGCATCTTTTCCACTCTGAAAACTTGTTCTCTTTCCATTGCATCACCTCTCCCCAGGCTTTGTGAATTCACCCTGAGGAGTTATAGACAGGCATTGGTGTGGTCTTGAGCTCTGGTTAACAGACCAGAAAATGCACCAGTGGAGGTGAGGAGCAGAGGACCACAATAACTGCACTCTGCAAACTGCTCACTCTCCTGTGAGACATGCCAGGCCTGGATGAATCCTGCAACCCTCTAAGTAATGCATTCAGTTAGCCTACAATAAGCTAGGTTTGGGCAGCTTAACAATGATAAAAAGAGAAGATATTTAACTTTGTTACTTTTAGGAACAGCTAACATCAAGTGCATTTATGAGGTTCCTTCACCTCAACAGAAGCAGAAGGTTCTAAATGGAGTCATTGTGCACAATCTTTGAGGCAATCTGAGCCACCACCAAACCACATAAGGATAATAGGCATCTCAACACAGCAATTATACCTCTGTAAAGCTCATATACATAGATGCTGTGAGCTTCAGCCTGTCTAAAAAGGCAGGGAGTTTGCATGGTATATTAAATTCATTGAATTTTACAGCTAACATCTGGTCTCAAGGACAGCTGTGGTCAGGTTTAGTGAAAGACTTCAGTGAAAAATAATAAAGTAAAAATATCTGAGGCTCTCAGTTTGCACTAAAACAATTTGTTAATCAGTTAATCTGCATCAGGGCTTAATATTTTCTAGTTTCATTTTTCTTGAGGCAAGAGTAAATTTCTTAAACAGAGTTAAACATCATCCCTTGAATTCAAGAGAGTCTTATGTATATAGTGGTATATTTTCTGTTTGGGAAATATAAATGTTTTTCTTAACACCTTTTGAGTTTTACTCACCTTGATATCACTTGACAGATAGTAATGAATAGTGTATAAGGAGGGTGTAGAATGACCAGCATCTAAGCCAGTCTTCCTACACATCTGAGATATTAAATAAAAGAATATTTAGTATAAATAACAACTTCTACTCACAAGCATAAAAACGAAACTGAAGGACTTTATATTTGATGCAGAAAAGTTTTATCTCAAAACTGTTGAGTTCATTTAGCAGTCTGTTTCTAATCTGTCAGAAAACAACATGGATTTAATGTGACCTTGAAGGATATAAGAAAAACAGGGCTTGCCCTCTGATCCTTCATTTGAGGCTTGTTGAATTAGTCCAAGCACATTTGAAATGAATCAAGATGGTTAACATCTGCCTCTCTTTATTAGAAAAATTCTCTATTATAAATAAACACTTTGTCTGGGTATGATTGCGCATTCCATTAGTCAATAGGTTTGTGTTTTCTGAGCAATTTGAGAACTGAGCCATAGCACAAACTGTATTCTAAATCTCTCTAGAATCCCTTAGTGGACACCGGGAAAGAAGGAAATAATTAGCTAGTACATACAGGCTTTTGCCTAGTCGTATGTATTAGGTTGGTACAAAAGTAATTGAAGTTTTTGGATTATTGAAATCTGTTGTTTGATATTGGGATACATTCTTAAATAAATGTGGTTATGCTAAACATCATTTTTTAAAATTTATTTGCTATACATCATTTTAATGCACATTGATCACTATGATTTTTTTTGCTAATAACTTATTACTTGCTGTTTATTTTATATGTATTTTAAACTGTGGAAATGCTGTTAGACAAAAAGCTAATTCTAGCTATTCTTTTATTTGAAATAAGAAAAGCAGTTGAAAAGCAACAGAGACAACTTGCAACATCAACAACACGTTTAGCCCAGGAACTGCTAACAGACATATAGTGCAGTGGTGGTTCCAGAAGTTTTGCAAAGGAAACGAGAACCTTGAAGATGAGGAGCATAGTGGTTGGCTGTTGGAAGTTGACAATGACCAATTGAGAGCAATCATTGAAGCGGATCCTCTTACAACTATATGAGAAGTTGCTGAACAACTCAATGTCAAACATTCTATGGTTGTGGGCATTTGAAACAAATTGGAAAGGTGGAAAGGCTCAATAAGTGATTACCTCATGAGCTGACAGGAAATAAAAAAATTGTCATTTTGAAGTGTCATTTCTTATTCTATGCGACAGCAACAAACCATTTCTTGATGAGATTGTGATGTGCAATGAAAAGTATATTTTATATGACAACCAGTGACAACCAGCTCAGTGGTTGGACCTAGAAAGAGCTCTAAAGCACTCGCCAAAGCCAAACTTGCACCAAAAAAAAAAAGGTCATGGTCACTGTTTGGTAGTCTGCTGCTGGTCTGATCCACTACAGCTTTCTGAATCCCAGTAAAACTATTACATCTGAGAAGTATGCTCAGTAAATTAATGACATGCACTGAAACCTGCAGTGCCTGCAGTCAGCATTGGTCAACAGAAAGGGTCCAATTCTCCTCCACAACATGTGACCACACATCCCACAACCAATGCTTCAAAAGATGAATGAATTAGATGAATGAAATTCTGCCATATTCACCTGACCTCTTGCCAATCGACTGCCAGCTCTTCAAGCATTTCAACAGCTTGCTGCAGAGAAAACACTTCCACAATTAGCAGGATGCAGAAAATGCTTTCAAAGAATTCGCTGAATCCCAAAGCATGGATTTTTATGCTACAGGAATAAACAAACTTATTTCTCACTGGCAAAAATGTGTTGATTGTAATGGTTCCTATTTTGATTAATAAAGTTGTGTTTGAGCCTAGTTATAATAATTTATAATTCGTGGTCCAAAACCACATTACTTTTGCACCAACCTAATAGCAGCTGATTTCAGCTACACTGAAGAACTCTGGAACACTGTCCTGATTTTCCTGATTGACATCACAAATGAATGGCACAGAGATGCTTGAGATTTCTGTGACAGAAATACACCTCACTTAACACTTCACTAATTATCAGAACACAGAAGAGGCCCATCAGATAGTGGTTTTGCCTTTCAGCCTTCTCAGTGTGGGTGGTCACTGATATCAGAGAAATAAAGTAATCTAGATGAAATAGTTCTTTAAGGGGTTGTGGGCATTAGAAAATAGAACCTTTAAGATGCGATTGGCCCTCTTACCCCAGACACAAACTCAATCTGTCCCCTCCTTCTTTCAGTTCTTATGAATGTACAGTTTGTAGATTTATTATATCTGTTCAGAGTGACAGACTACACTGCTGTTGCTTATACCTCATTTAATAGGTAAGGCATAATGAGGTGGCTCTGTGGATTCTGGAAAATGATTCATTTGCTAAATGTTGAAAAAAATTACAAGTCTATTTTGACAGTGAGGCCCTTTTCACTAAAAAGACCATAACCCCTCACATTTATTCACCCTCCCACTCGAAAGAGACTTATTTGGCTTAAACAATAAATTATTACAATGTGTCTTTGGACATAATACTTATTTAAGACAATGAGTTTAGACAATTACTTTTGTGAACTCATCCTAGAAAAAGTGCTACATACCTCATTGCTGTATATCACTATGGTCAACTTCGAAGTACCCCCTTGGAAAACTGCATTGACACCAGCACCTAGTTTACCATTCAAATAAATTTTGAAACTCTTTTCCTGAAATGGCCGTCAGAGCTATCATCACACATAAAATCTGACAAGTTCATGAACTTGCCACCACGCGTTTATGTTGGCAGCACTGTACAAACAACTCAGTAAAGTGTCATAACCTTAGCAAGGGCAAATGAAAGGCACCTAAAAGCAAAAACAAAAACAAAAACAAAACTAAAAAGGCCCTGAAAACTATTACAATTCTACGTTTTACAAGGCTTGATTAAATAAAAGATATTCTAGTTTTTGTGTATGTCAGGCTAGGTGAAAACAAAAAATTATGGATGAAATATATTACTCAATCATGTTAAAACAACTACTCAATTGTGGTACAAATTCCCTCAGGGAAAAGTCTGTTGCCTATTTTTTATACTGCTGTATCCCTAGCACATAGAATAGTAGCTGGCATATTACAGGTACTACATGAATAGGTGTTGAATGATTAATTTGTAAGCAAAGAATATATAGGCCAAAATCTAAGTGAAGGCAAAAATCTAGGGAGGCAAGCAAAGCCAGTTCAATTTCAGCCATGTTTTTACTTTAAAAAGATTTGCAAGACCTGATCACTTAAACTTTTGTGATTCATTGGGATGTGGAAGCCAGAAAATAAAAGCACCATTTCCTTTCAGGTAAGAGTGTCTAAAGGGAGATTTCCCCCAATAAGTAGAAACATCAAAAGGCTATATCGTAATTATGTATGTGAACTAGAAATAAATTCTTCCCAACTTCCTACAAGAAAATAGTAAAAATAAAAGTAAATTTGCCTGTCTCAAATCTTGGCACTGTGTAAAAAGAGACAAAAAAACAGAGAAATTATATGTATAAGCTAATTCTCATGTGGATTTGCTGTCCCAATTTCACAGCATCTGAATCACCTAAAAAAATTTCAATGGAATTGTTTAAATAATCCTAGATTGGTTGTCACCTGGCAGAAGAAAGCAATAATCTTCATCAAAAGTATCTACCTTCGTCTCAGCTCATATAAGTTTTTCACACACACACACAAGTGTTACATAGGAAAATTAGAAGCTCACATTTTTAAAATGACTAAATAGATGAGGAAACAAGGTATCTTTACATGAGAAACAGTGGAGTTAACAATTTTGTGAAGATTTTAGACAGAAACAAAACAACTATGCTTGCAAAGATTGAATAAATAGAATATGTTACAAGTTTGCAAATATAAGCAGATAATAAAATATTAAAAAATAAAGTACCTTTTTTGAAAACTATCTGCTCATATATATGTGGTTTTATTACTGGTTTTTTAATTCTAGCCTGTTGATCTGTGTGTCTGTTCTTCTATCAATACCATACTGTTTTGATTATTGTTGCTTTGCAGTATAAATTTCAATCAGGGAGTGTGGTGCGACAAGCCTTGGTTTTTTTTTTTTTTTTGTAGAATTATTTTGACTATTCAAGGAGTTTTTTGGTTCTATTAGAATCACATTAGAATGGCTATCATCAACAAGACAAATAAGAAGTGTTGGAGAGGCTGTGGGAAAAAAAAGAACCCTCATACACTGCTGGTAAGAATGTAAGTTATTACAACCACTATGAAAAACAGTATAGAGATTCCTCAAAAAATTAAGAATAGAGTTACCACATGACTCAGCAATCCCTCTTCTGGGTATCTACCAAAAAATTTGAAAACTTGTCCACAGATATATATATGTATCCTGATGTTCATTGAAGTATGGTTCAAGGTGGCTAAGACATGGAAACAACTAAAGTGTCCTTCAATAGATGACTGGATAAAGAAGCTGTGGTACACAGTGCATATATACAGTAGACTATTACTTGGTCATAAAGAAAGATAAAATACTCCCATTTGTGAAAACATTGATGGATCTTATCATGCTATGTGAAATAATTCAGACAGAAAAAGTCAAGAACCATATGAATTCACTCATATGTGAGATATAAAACTGAAAGCAATAAAGAAACGACAAAAAAACAAGGAAACAAAAACACATGGACACAGACAATAGTTTAGTGGTTACCAAATGATAAAAGGGAAATGGGAGGTAGAGGAGGAAGGGGGAGTCAAATATATGGTGATGGAAGGAGAGGTGATTTTGGATGGCGTGCATACAGTGCAACACATAAATGATATATTATAGAACTCTACACTTGAAACTATATAAATTAATGAACCAATGTCACCCTAATAAATTTAATAATATAATTTGAAAAGAAAGAATATGTATATTTTAAGAAGCAAATATTACTAAAGCCTATATAAATTATATCTGTTTGAAAATCTAATCCATTTGAAGATATACTTATTACTATTTTGTTTTGGACAAAAATTATAAATTAGACTTTCAGTGTTTCTTGATGCTCATATTACATGCAATTTAGTTAAGAATCTATCCAATATTTAAAGATAATAATGTCGTAGAACAGATAATAGCAAAATTTCAAGAGGTCAACTTAAAAAATTGACTACACTGTTTAGTTTAATGAATCCATATTTATCTTTTATGACAATTTCCTTTATTTAAATGGTGTTTCTCAGCCATTTTAAATGTCACTTTGTAAATGGATAAGTTTTATTTGTAAAATCAATGAGCATTACTATTAAGCAGTCTCTGATTTAAAAAACTAGAATCTGAAAAATTAAAAAATAATTAGTAGCCATTTTAATGAAGAAAATCAATAGTAAGCAAAAAAATACACAAAATACGGAATGGCAAGTTTTAACCCCCTCTGAAAGGTAATTGTATTCAACTTCCAACACTATCAATCAGATTTACCCATTTTTAAACTTTATATAAATTTAATTACATAGTATACTCTTATTTTTATTAGGTGGCTTTTTCTAGTATTTTGTTTTTAAAATTAGCCCATGTTGCATGCTTAAATATTTTGTTTACTTTCTGCTTTATAAGTTTTAAATTGTACATATATTTGTTATAAACTTTTCTGTGCATATACTTTATTTCACAAACAAATGAAAAGAAAACTTAGAAAAATTAGATTCAATAGCTAGATAGTTATTACTTTTTGAAGTTCCCTTAAATTTGTAAATGCTAACTATCCAAATATTTTAAACATTAAATATTTCCAGAGAGGATAGAATGAAAGTCATTTCTTAAATACTTCAGTCTTTTCAATTTTGCTTTCACATCCAGACCAGACACAGAGGTAGTAGATATGGACTTTGTCAAGTAAGTCCACCTAAAGTTGCCAAAATTCAAACAGCACATGCTCATGCAGCCAGACTCCCCCAGTAGATCTGCTCCTAACAAAGTTATGCAGCAGGTAAACTGCCTCAGGTACATAGCTTTTACCAGCGCTCACCTTCCTCACACACGTACACTTATTGGAGACTTTTGATGGGCCTTTTACATTACATCAGGTGGGCATTACCTTGATTTACTTGCAATGAGGACACAGAGACCTCAGACTTTGTGTCCTGGGAGGCACTGTCTAATCTAAGCCAGGGGATTTTTGAAAGCAGGAAGAAGACTTTAGTTCTATCTCTGTGGCTTTCAAACTAGAAACCACAATTCAAGGATGAAAGCTAATTTTCACAGGAGAAAAATCTTACTGAGCTGCTGCCATTGAAAAAAGCAAGAAGTTAGCCCCAGCAGAGGCCATGATAGAAAAACAGGTTGGAAATGCCTGCTTCTATGGTTGTATCTGAGGGAGAAGATTTATTGGTCTAATAGGAAACAGGCTTAGAGAAAGTTGCCTGAAGCCAGACCTGGGTCTGTTCCCAGCTATCGGTGTCTGAAGCTGTTTTCCTGAGGATATAGTGTTCATTGCATTCCTCTCTGGGGGTGGTGTTCATCTTTCCATCTAAGGCGATCATACTTTTTGATTAGCCTGAAAGAGTCCTGGATTATGCCTGTTGTCTTGAAATCCCTTTGGTTTTGCATCTGTGCTAAGTTTTTTATTTTCTAACCAGATAGTCGTATGAAGACTAGGAGGAAGAGTAACAGCATTAAAGTATTGTGGGAAAGGTTGAATATACTTTTTTTGATCTTTAGCTTCTGTCATGGTATCTAGGAGTAGGGGGAGGTATAATCAGTGAGCAGTTTTTACTTTATTGCCTGGTTAGAGCAGAGAGAAAGTCAGCAACAATCTACTCTATTGTTTCAAGCCTTTCCACATGAAACACATCTTTTGTGAGCCAGCATGCAGAGTGGGGGCTGAAGAATTAGTATGGTTGGAACCAGTGGGTACAAACAACTTACTCTTTCCAATTAATGAGAGAAGCATTCTGGCCATCTTATATACCAATTTGTGATGCCTTGACCAGCACTGCAGACTGTGAAGCACAAGAAGAAACAAAGCCACTTATCAGATCTTAAATATAGTAAGTTGTTGAACTGGGCCTTATACTTGGATTTATTTTACTTGAAAAAGATACTACTAACTACCCCCTCACTTTTACTAAAGACTATGGTAAATACTCAGCCTTCATTTTCAATGTATGTTGTTTTCTCCTCAGGTAAATTCCCTGTCCATGTGATCAGTTGCAACATAATTTCAAGTTCACAGCTCCATGCCAACTGATTCACTTAAGTGGCTGGAAGTTGTTGGAGAATTCAATGACTCTGACCATTGGCGCAATTATAATTTACTGGTCTAGTAATATTTCTTGACGACTTCTTTGTTAGTCTTGATTAACTCACTCTAAGCAATTATTTAAAACACAACTTTTCTGAAATTCTTCATCTTAAAAGTAGTCTTGCATCTTGTCACTTTTGAAAAATATTAAAAGGATTGGCTATGACTTTATTAATCTTCACATACTACATTCTCCCTCAAACCTTTTTCTTCCCTCTGTTAACAGCCAAAATATTCACATACGCTTCTGCCTTTCAAGTACTTGGCTTCATCATTTTGCTTTATCTTATCTTACTCTACAGTCTTATTTTCTTTGTTTTATAAACTTTATCGAGTGTCCTTCATCATAAGAAACAAACACACAAACAAATAAAAATCCTAAACCTTAAACCATTCCTTAACAGTATCCTTTTACTCTTAACTTATCCCTCTTTTTCTCTTGTAAGTCAAGGATCTTGAAAAAGTAGAATGTATTTCCTCTCTAAATTCTTTTTTACTGTCCATTCTCATCTCAAGCCCTCATAATGCAGCTTCTACCCTCACTACACCTCTGAAACTGGCCCAGAAAAAAATCACCAATGTTCTCTCTATTTACATTTCAATATTTTGCTCTTATTTTCTTAATCCTTGGCAGAATTTGATACATTTTACAATTATATTTCTTGGAACTCTATACATACCTAGATCCTTATAACCACTACCTCCTGAATTTTCCTCTTTCTCCAAGCCCACTTCTTCTTTCTTATGTCCATCTAATGGATATACAGAAATCTGAACATTTCTTCTCAATCTTCTACATAGAAACATTGGTGTACCCAAATTTTCCACATGGCTTGCAGTGGTCCTCTCCTGAATGCTGTCCAGGGCAATCCCACTGATAGTTTTTGTTCATATATCCCCTATGGGACAATGACCCCAAATTTACCTTAACTTTCCATTAACACATTAAATTCATACAGCTACTTGGCCCCTATAATTTGTATGCTTAGTTGTCACATAGATATCTCACAAGTCAAGGCATCCAATATCAGTATTTTCCCTGAAAACCTATTCCCTGTCATTCCTACATTTTTAAATCATTTTTTCCCCATGCAAAGCTACTTAGGCAAGAAACTAAGTATTTATCTGAGATATTCCCCTCCCTTCACTGTCTAATGTTCACTAACTCACCAAAGTTACTCACTTTTTATCCTAACTATATTACAAAATGCTTCTCATCTTTTATATCTTCTATTCCCAGGCCCTCATCTCTCACTTTTCTGTTTCTCTCCTTACACTCTCTTCACTCTATGCTACCACCAAACTGAATATGAACATGCCACTCAATTTTTTTTTTAGGTGGGGGGTAATTTCCTGGCTGGGAATCAAATCAAATTTTTAAAGCAAACCTTTTATGGGCTCCTTATTGCCTGCAGGTTCAACTCCAGGCTCTCAAGATGGCAGATCAGCTCTCCAGGCTGTGCAGGCTGAGATTAGGTCTCACCCTGCCTCATTCAGTTATCTTGCTACTTCTTTGTGAAAGAATCCAGGAGAAGCACACAGAAGCGTCTTCTCTTCCCTGCTGACATGAAATTTGAACATACATAAACCAGCAGCAAGGTGATGTAATCTCATTCAATTTTCACAGATAATATCCAGGATGGAAATGTTTCCAAACCACAGCTGAAAGGCACATGTGGTTTTATTTGGCATGAAATTTAGCAAGTAATTAATACTCAATTTTGTCATGCTCCAGGAAGCAGGGCCATTCTTGGAGCTTGGCAGAGTGAAAGTAAGGCCCACGTCTTGGTCTATACTGACTCCCTGTGTCCCCAGAGGGAAGACTAAAGCCTTTTATACCTACTGGTGGGTAATCACACATCTGTATTGGCTGCTTCTTGGGGTAATGGAAAAGTATTGAAGATTCTGGACAATTATGCAGTAAGTACCCTGAATCAAGGCAGTTTCAGAGGGTATTTCTGAAACTGATTTCTCTCCAACACTGTCCAACAATTATACATAGCTAAAGATATTATAGAAAAAAATATACAATCAAATTAAAGGTTTATACTATACTAAAATTATCAGATGCTAAAGGAAAGAAACCACAGAGCCAAACTACAGATGCAGTCAGTCTGAACAATATATACATGAAAAACTTCATCTGGAAACCTTACCTCAAGAGCATTTTTATAAATATTTAAATAAATGTGGAGTTTTTCTTTTCATTTTTGTCCTTTTTTTTGCCCCTTCTCCTAGTGGACATATTCATGTTTTTACTTGATCCTGCCTTTAACGGAATTTCCAATTCTGCTTATTAATAAACATCAATGATTGAAAAAATTTTTGGCTTTCAATCACATGTTGATTTTTAATATTTTGGACACCTCTTTGAGCAACAAAATAAAGCTATGAACTTTCTCTCTAGCAAGAAAAATGTACATTCAGTTGAAGTTTTGCTTATAATTCTGGGAGTTCGTGGACTAGCCCCTCCCAACATACATACAGATCTTATGAGGACTGCTTTGCCTTTCAGATGACAAGTGTCAAGTATTGAAAGAGAGTTCTCATGTACTACTTCCTCTCTCCTTTTTACCTCCAACTTATGTAAGTCTTTCCTCTCTTGTCATATTTCTACTCCAAATTGAATCTATCATTTCCATTTTTGAAGTCCTGAATTGCACTTGGCTCTATAGGTTTGGCATGCCACATACCCAGTAGTATAAGTCATTGCATGTCTATCAGGACAGTAGTTCAGGCAATGTTGTCCATCAGTACTTCCTCTGCAGCTTGATGGGAGACTCACACAGCATGTGCTGTCAACTAAATTCTGAGGATAATTCTACGCATATTGATACTAAGTTGCATTTCCAGCAAGTTCTGCTTGTTGGGTCTGTCTAGGGACACCACATAAAAAGGCCTTAGTTAACTGTAACCCAAGGCATCAGATTAAGAGAGGCAGGAACCTAGAATGGAAGTTTCCTACGGGCCTGGGAAAGGTTTCTGAAAGGATTTAGAATATTTAACACACTTTGCGGAGTGGGGGTTCAGGAAAGGCTTTCTAAGGGCAGTGAGTGACATCAAAGCTAATTTGTAGAGGACAAGTTAAGTGCTAGCCAGGTGGGGTGTGTGTGTGTGTGTGTGTGTGTGTGTGTGTGAGTGTGTGTGTGTGTCATGTGTGTGCTGGGGTGGAGGAGAGGAAGTATACAGAGAGCCAGAGAAAGAGTGGAGGCCTAGAGGTAAATTGGTGGTGAGGAGCAGTGATAGAAGCTGAGATAACAGAACATCATTAGATGCTACAAGAAATAGAAAAGGCCAAGAAGGGCCTTTGACATTTTAACAACTTTATACTTTACTCTGAAGGGTTTTAATCAGAGTGTGATCAAAGCAGATGTGTCAGAGCAGTGCCAGTGGAAGTCTGGAGCATTTGTTAGCTTTAGCTGGGGCATCCCACTGACCCAGCAGGGCAACAGATTTTGTTCCCTGTGGTTTGGGGGTCAGGGAGCAGAGAACACTGAGGTCCAGTCCTGCCTTAAGAGCCAATTGGCAACTCAGGAGTTGAGACTGGAGTATACAAGAGCAATTTGCTTCTTAAACATCTGCTATCTTGTCTCTCACCCACACATTTGCCTCTTGTACCTTCAGAGTAGCAAAGAATATCAGTCCATTGAGTCTCCTTTACTTTTCTTAACTATTCTTAGGGAAGGAGTTGCGGTCAATGGTGAGACCCAAAACTGACTAAAGGCCACAGGTAAAGAGTATTATTTGCTTTTTGCCAAATCTCATTGATGTCTAGGCAGTGTTCAGCTCTCTGCAGGATTTCTGAAATCCACTTAGAAGGCCTAGATCTGATGGTTCCAGGGCTCAGGGCAAAGAGGTCACCCTGGGCCTCCTGGCACCCTGGTCTGCCTGGTGAAGGGCTGCCTGAGTGGCTAGTCAGGCCTGCAGCAGCTGAGACTCTTCCTTCCTGATTGCATTCCCATGGAAATGACTGAATTGTTAAGTAAATGGACAGTCTCATGGGACCAGAAGGAATAGGTGAGGCTTGTCTCTTAAGAAAACTTCCCATTAAAACAACAAACTTTTCAGTGTCTGTTTAAAGATGGCTAGACTTTATGTGCAGAAAGAAAGATCAGTTTATACTCTGTTTGAGATCCTAGGATACGAGATCTGTAGCCTGCTCTTTCAGGCTTCTGGCCCTAACCATTCTGAGATGGCAAGCAATGGGTCTCTTTCGTCCTGTAAATAACTGCTTGTCTTGGCACCTAGACCCGGCCCTTCTGACAGAACTTGTTCTGAGTACACCATTTGCTCCTGCATGTGAGAGCTGAGGGACACTGTGCCACTGTGGCAGCCTCCTTGGTCTCAGCAATTGGTTTGGTTGACCTACTGCTGATCCCTCCCCTTTGTGGCAAAATACAGGCGAGGCAGCTGCCTGTTAATTCTCAGTAGTAATAGGATCCCTTATAAATGCTTATCAAAGTGCAGGGTGCTGAACATGAGCTCTGGAAACTACTTTCCAGAAAGATCCCCAGTGTCTGCCCCTGCATTCTGTTTCCAGGGGCTCTGAAACCATTGGGGGTTTTACTCAGTTACGTCTCTTATTTTTGCAATCAGCTTGTAACTCCTGGATGACACTTGTTAAACAGGTTTCAGAGGACTTATGTGCTGCCTGTTCATGAGCCAAGTTGGAAAATTTAGCCTTTTCTGGAGAAGGTTCCCACCCTGTTATGTATGGTGAGCTTGGAAGGATTTAGGATTAACTCGGCCTGAGAGCTAGAGAAGCATTACTTCTGGTGTTGAAAGCACTAGTGTAATGCAATCTGAGGAGGGGGGAATAAAACCCTAAGGGTTGCTATCTGTTCCTCAGGGCTAAGATTAAAAAGAACATGAACCAAACTTTGCACTGAATCCAGTAACTACTGAGTATTTCATACCACAAAGCCTCTCACTCAGGCAGCCTACCTCCTATTTGGAGAAGTTATTTTTTCTTGTTTCATATATCAAAGGAATTTGCAAATTCTAGTAGATTTACTCACTAGTAAATATTCATGTCAGTTATGGTAAGAGATAGAATCACGAAATAGATACTTCCCATGTCTTTAAGAAATCTATTTGTAAGAAAAGAGAAACAGTCTCAAGATTGAAAAGGGGTTAAGGGCCATCAAAGCCAGCCGTGGCTGGGAACTCAGGTCTCCCAAGTTGTCTTCTTTCTTAATGGGCAGACTTGGAGTTTAGGAAGAACCCCCCTGGTAAATCACTGTGTCTTACACTAAAGATGTTGGATCCTCTTCTAGGGAGCAACTCATCAAATAACGCAATGTCCTCCTTGCAATATCTCCAGAGTTTAGCCATTCCTTCAATATGGTCCATGGAAGAAACTCATTCTATTCCTAAGTCTTGTCTCCCTCATCCTAAGCTGGTGAGGCTGATTCTTTAGGTCTAATGTCAGCACCTCAATTTTTTTATTTATAATAACTTCATCTTTCTATATTCACTCCAATAGTTTGTTCTAGATCAGGGATAGGCCGAATCTGTCTCACCTCTTATTTTAGTACTTGTTACCACCTAAGCTTTTTTTTTACATTTGTAAATCATTGAAAAAAGTATTTTAAAATGACATATAATGATTATGTAAAAGTACCTTCATAATCCTGAATTCTACCTCTTTGCCTGAAAAATCTTAATATGTTTATTTTGTGGCCACTTACAATAAAACTGTGCCAAACCCTAGTCTAGATATTTTAAATCTGAATTTTATTTTTTAATCTTTTATTTTACTTTTAAAATTTAAAAAATTCCAATTACAGTTGATATGCAATATTAAATTACTAGACATACATATAACTTATAAAGTTTTACCCTGAGAAATCTAGTACCCATCTGACACATACATAGTTATAACTGTATTATTAACTAATTCCCTAGGTGGTATTTATATCCCCAAGACTGTTTTTATATCTGGCAATTTGCACATATTCATCCCTTCCCTCTTTTTACCTGTCCCCCCCAACAACACCTTCCATCTGGCAAGCATTAAAATGTTCACTGTAGCTATGAGTTTGTCCCTGTTTTGTTTGTTCACTTACTTTGATTTTTAAATTCCACATATAGGTGAAATCATATGGTACCTCTTTTCTCTGACTTATTTCGTATAGAATAATACCCTCTATGTCCATACATATTATCACAAATGGCAAGATTTTATTCTCTTCAATGGCTAAGTACTATCCTATTTTATAGATGTACAACATGTTTTTCATACATTTGTCTACCAATGGATGTTTATGTTTCTTTCATCTCTTCGGTATTATAAATGATGCTGCAAAGACAATAAGAGTGGATGTGTCTTTTTTAATTAGTATTTTGGATTTCTTCCAATAAATACCCAGAAGTGGAATTGCTGGGTCTTATGGTAGTTCTAATTTTACTTTTTTGAAGAAACTCCACAGTGTTTTTCATAGTAGCTGCACCAATTTGCAATCCCACCAAAAATGTACTAGGGTTCCATTTTTTCCACATTCTAGCCAAAACTTGTTGTTTGTTAATTTATTGATTATAACCTATCTGACATGTGTCAGGTCATATCTCTTATGGATTTAATTTATATTTCCCTGATTATTAGGGATGTTCCACATTTTTTCATATGTCTATTGGCCATTTGTATGAGTATGTCCTCATTGAAAAAAATTTTTTTTGAGTCCTCTGCCCAATTTTTAAACAATCTTTTTTGTTTTGGTGTTAAGTTGCATTAGTTTCTTATATATTTTGAATATTAATGTCTTATTGATGTATTATTAGAATATATTATTTTCCATTTAGTAGGTTATCTTTTGGATTTGTTGATGGTTTCTTTGGCTGTGTAAAAACTCTTTAGTTTGATAATGGTTCTAATTTTTTTCTTCTGTTTCTTCATGTCCAAAGAGACATATCCAAAAAGGTATTACTAAATGCAATGTCAAATAGATTACTGCCTATACTTCCTTCTAGGATTTTATGAATTCAGTTCTTACATTTAACTCTTTAATATATTTTGAATTTATTTTTGTATGTTGTATAAAAAACTGACCCAGTTTCATTCTTTTGCATGTATAATACCCATCCAATTTTCCCAATACCATTTATTGAAGAGGCTGTCTTTACTCCATTGTATATTCTTGCCTTCTTTGTCATAGATTAAATTAACGTATAGGTGTGGGTTTACTTCTGGGCTTTGTATTCTGTTCCATTAATGTATGTGTTTGTTTTAATGCCAATAGCATGCTGTTTAGGTTATTACAGTCTTGTAGTGTAGTTTAGTATACGGTAGTGTGTTACCTCTGACTTTTTCCTCAGGATTGATGTGGCTATTAAGGGTCTTTTGTGGTTCCATATACATTTTAGGATTATTTGTTTCAGTTTTGTGAAAAATGCCACTGGTATTTTCATAGGAATTGCAATGATCTATAGATTGCTTTGCACAGTACAGACTTTTTTTTTTTTGCTTTTTGGTATGTGGGCAGCTCCTCGACTGGGAATCAAACCCAGGCCGCAGCACTGACAGTGCCAGCGCCGAAGCCTTAAGCCACTACACCATCAGGGAACTCCCCCAGACTTTTAAAAAAATATTAATTCTTCCTATCCATGAGCACAATGTATGCTTCTATTAATCTGAAACTTCTTCACTTTCTTTTTTCAGTGTCTTCTAGTTTTCTGAATTCACGTCTTTTACCTCCTTAGTTAAATTTATTTTTAGGTATTTTATTTTTTGAGGCAATTATAAAAGTAATTGTTTTCTTAATTTCTCTTTCTAATATCTTGTTATTGCTGTATAAAAATGCAACCAATTTCCGAATATTAATTTTGTATCTTGCTACTTCAGTGAATTTATTTATAAGTTCTACTCATTTTTTATTTTTTGGTGGAATGTTTAGGATTTTCTAAGTACAATGTCAAGACATCTGCAACAAATGACAATTTTACTTCTTACTTTCCAATTTGGATTCCTTTTACTTATTTATCTTTTTTCCTTGTCTGATTGCTATGGCTAAATGCTATGTAGAGTAACAGTGGTGGAAGTTGACTTCCTTTCTTATTCTGATTTTAAGGAAAATGTTTTTAACTTTCACCATTGAGTGTGATGTTAGCTGTGGGTTTGTCATATATTGCCTATATTATGTTGAGATACGGTCCCTCTATTTTCACTTTGCTGAGAATTTTTATCTTAAATAGATGCTGACTTCTGTCAAATGCTTTTTTGTCATTTATTGATATGATCATATGATTATTATCCTTTATTTTTATGTGGTATACCATGTTAATTGATTTGCACATATCAAAACAATCTTGTATTCCAGGAATAAATCTCACTTGAAAATGATGTTTGATGTTTTTAATCTATTGTTGAATTTAGTTTGCTAATATTTAGTTGAGGGTTTTACATCTATATTCATCAGGGATATTGGACTATTATTTTGTATTTCTAGTAGTGTATTTGTCTTGTTTGGAGTTAGGATCATGTTGACTTCATGAAATGATCTTGGTAGGCTTCCCTCCTGTTCAATATTTTGGAATAGTAAGAAGGATAGGTGTTAATTCTTCTGACTCTTTGATAGAATTTACCTGGGAAGCTATCTTGTTCAGGAATTTATTTTGGGGGGTATTTTTATTTATTTTTTTAAATTAATTTTTATTGTCAGACTTATTGGGGTGACATCTGCTAGCAAGGATTACATAGGTTTCAGGCATACAATTTTACAGTGCATTGTCAATTTGTTATATAATAAGTTCACCACCCAGTGTGAGTTCTCTTTCCATCACCTCATATTTAGCTTCCCTTCCCTCCGCTCCCACTCCCTCTCCTTTCTCCCCTCCCTAACCAACTCATCCCCAAATAAACATTGAACTATTGATTGTGTCCATGGGTTGTTTGTTTGTTCATTTCTTTTCTCTTTGTTGCTTTCAGTTTTATATTCCGCATATGAGTGAAGTCATACAGTTCCTTGTTTTTTCTGTCTGGCTTATTTCACTAAGCATGATGATCCCCAGGTCCATCCATTTTTTGCAAATGGCAATATTTCATCTTTTCTTATAACTGAGTAATATTCCATTGTGTATATGTACCACAGCTTCTTTATCCAGTCATCTGTCGCAGGGCACTTTGGTTGTTTCCATGTTTTGGCCACTGTGAACAGCGCTGCAATGAACATTGTGGTACATAAGTCTTGGTGGACAAAGGTTTTCAAGTCTTTTGGGTAGATCCCCAGAAGGGGGATTGCTGGGTCAAATGGTAACTCCATTCCCAATTCTCTGAGGAAACTCCACACTGTCTTCCACAGTGGTTGTACCAGTTTGCATTCCCACCAGCAGTGTACTAGAGTCCCTTTTTCTCCACATCCTCTCCAGCACTTGTTATTCCTCGTCTTGTTGATAACAGCCATTCTAACAGGTGTGAGGCGGTATCTCATTGTGGCATCTCATTATGGTTTTGATTTGCATTTCCCTGATAGCTAATAAGGATGAGCATTTTTTCATATGTCTGCTGACCATTTGTATTTTTTCATGGGAGAAGTGTCTGTTTAGTTCTTCTGCCCACTTTTTAATTGGGTTGTCTTATTGTTGTTGTTAAGTCTTATTAGTTCTTCATATATTTTAGATATTAGACCCTTATCTGATGCGTTATTTGCAAATATTTTCTCCCATTCAGTTGGCTGTCTCTTTGCCTTGTTGATGGTTTCTTTTGCTGTGCAGAAGATTTTTAGTTTGATATAATCCCATTCATTTATTTGTGCTTTTACTTCCCTTGCCTTTGAGGTCAGGTTCATGAAGTCCTCCTTGAGTCCCTAGGTCTATAAGTTTAGTACCAATGATTTCTTCTATACAGTTTATTGTTGCAGGTTTGATATGAAGGTCTTTAATCCATTTCGAGTTAATTTTTGTATATGGAGAGAGTTCACAGTTCAGGTTCATTCTTTTGCATATGTTTTTCCAGTTTTCCCAGCACCACCTACAAAAGAGGCTATCTATGCCCCGTTGTATGTTTTTTGCTCCTTTAAAAAAAATTGTCTGTCCATAAATTTGTGGTATTATTTCTGGGTTTTCAGTTCTATTCCATTGGTCTATATTTTTGTTCTTCTGCCAGTACCAAGCTGTTTTGACTATTGATGCTTTGTAATATAAATTGAAGTCAGGGAATGTCATGCCACCAGCCTTATTCTTTTTATGTAGTATTGCTTTGGCAATTCGAGGTTTTTTATGGTTCCATATAAACTTACTAATTCTTTTATCTATTTCACAAAAGTATGATTGTGGGATTTTGATGGGTATTGCATTAAATCTGTAGATTGCTTTGGGCAGAATGGCCATTTTAACAATGTTAAGTCTTCCTATCCATGAACAGGGGATATTTTTCCACCTCTTAAAGTCTGTTTCAATTTCTTTCAAAAGTGTCTTATAGTTTTCC